>SZWC01005692.1:92020-118937 GCA_023375785.1 Penium margaritaceum | reverse complement strand
AGAGAGAGAGAGAGAGAGAGAGAGAGAGAGAGAGAGAGAGAGAGAGAGAGAGAGAGAGAAGGGGGAATCACCCCCTTTCTCCCCCTACGGGCTGGCGGCCTTCAAGAGAGGGGGGAAGAGGGGGAGACACCCCCTCTCCTCCCCCTTGGCCGTCGGCCCACATCAACAGGGGGGGGGGGGGGGGGGGGGGGACAACACCCCCTTCTTCCCCCATCTGCACCGTCAATGCCATGGCCAAGGGGGAGACGAGGGCTCGCCCCTCTCCTCCTCCTCAGCGTAGTCAGTGCAATGGACGAAGGGGAGAGGGGGGGACTTGCCCCTCCCTCCCCGTTGGCGCAGTTAGCGCCATGGACGAGGGGGAGAGGAGGGACGTCTCCCGTCTCCTCTTCCTTGGAACTTTCAGCACCATGAATGGGGGGGGGGGGAGAGGGGGGGGGGCCTCCCCTCACCTCTCCTCTCTATCCGATGAGGGGATTCTCCCCTCATCAAGCTTGAGCTCGTCGAGCTGAGCACAACTCGAGCTGTGCTGTGCCGGACACCGTTTGCTTGCCAGGTCCCGGGGAGCATTTGGCTCGCCGGGACGGAGCCCTCAACTCGTTTCACGCTCTCCCTAGAGCAGAACTCTCCCTTGCTCGGCGTTGGGTGTCCCCCAACAATCTGCCGTTTTTTTTTTGTTTTCACTCCTGACCGGGGAGTTGTAAGCTCGACCGGAGCTTATGGTCAATCAAATGGGTTGCGTGCAACAACGGGCAGCATTCGGTTGAGGAGACAAAAAAGACATCACGATCGACGGATGTTGTTGCTCGATAGCTCCATCCAACGGAAATTTTGAACCGATTTCAGAGATAGTTTATGAAAGCTGGCTTTGGTACCAATGTAACAGTCGTGGGCTGTTTTGCGACTAACTGTGGAACCCAAAAACGTAGGCCCTCACAACAGTCCAGGAAGGAGTAGTGAATGGTTGCCTTAACCATTTTGGCGCAGACAAACCACGCCACAAAGAGACATAGTCGTCACAAGGCATATTTGCAAGCATGCAACCCAAAAACCCTATCGTTCCATCTGGCACAGCCATGTGGACATATGACCCTAGCGAACGACTAGAGTGGAGGAGTGACGCGGTGGATCTTCCATCACGGCACTCCTCTTGCCTTAAATCCATATGAACTGTATTTTCCAAGCTAGGGTCTATCTGGAATCTAGCCAGTACATAGTTTTACGGCCGCGGACACCCTGGGAGACTAGCCTTAAGTCCCCGAAATTCACTTTAAATATTTGTGGACCATTTCTAATCTAAAAAATGGGCCGTACGCTACACACTTAATCCTGTTTTCACATTTATGCAAGTAAATGAGACCCTAAGGTTCTGTGTTTCTATTTTAACAATGAGCTCAAGCATGAAATACACGGTCTGATGACAATATTTGTGATCCAAAACGATCTTCCGAGAATGGTAGTAGCAACCACAAGAAATAGTAATGTCAAACATAACCCCTAGATCCATGAATCCAATGGTTGGGAACATCAAGGCCATCATTCTCCTTATGGATGGAGAAGGAAATAGTCTATGGAGACCTCCATTAAAATGGAATTGGACCTCATGGAGGAAAACATGAGCGGTTGCACCACAGTTTTGGAAGGCCACAATATGTTTCAGGGAATCATTGTAACCAAAAAATATAGAAGAAAAGTGAGGAAGTAGTAGAGAAATCACGAGTAATGAAAAAGCAAATGCAAAGAGTAGACAGAAAATGTCATGCCCAGTCACAAGCATTTGGGCCAAAGGATATTCCAACTAAACGACCCACGATGCCGGAGACCAGAGTACATGAGATCCCAAGAGATACAAGACGACCAACTTGTTGTAATTATGAGGATATAACTTAGGGATTGTGCAAGTTGTAAAATTGTTTGAGTGTTAATCCTAAAATAATTATCTTTCTTTATTTCAAGTAAATGGCATGGAAATTGGGTTCGATGATTGAACCAGGGCTTTTTTGGAGGAAAAATATCAATGGAAGAGTACACATCCATTTGATTACGTGAACCACTTTGCCAACAAAGTGGCACATTTTGCAATGTTGTGATATGGCCGACTTGCAGAATGGGTAATCACAATAGCATTCTTTGGCAACATTTAAAGTATTGCTACAATGTTTAAGTTGACAGGACCAATGGGATATTTTTCATTTTTATTAATGGCAAAAAACAGAACCTTCCATTGATTGAAGTCCGGAAAGCAAGGCCATTGTTAGAAGAAGTTCTTGAACAAGTAATAGAGGAAGAAAGGACGGAATTTGCAGGGGAAATTACAGAAAAGATACCATAATTGTATCTGATTTCTTTGAATGTGTTCAATTCTCTCTCATGATGTTGAGGCCATTTGTGATTTATTCATGTGGAACTTGATGAAAATCAGTGTTGGTGTCAGCCTCAAACAAAACTTGTGACTGTACCTGATTAGGTTGTCCTGCTTGTCAATGAATTTGCATGGACTTTTCCAAAGGAAATGTCTCCCGAGCTACCTCCTCAGAAGACCCTCAATTACAGGATAAACCCTTAGTCAAGAAATTAACTAAAAATCAAGGAGATCAAAGGAGAGACCATGATCTGACTCAGCTGAATATCCAGTTCAATGATATGCTCTAGCAAGGGTATATTTTCCATTTACGTCATCCTATGCCATATGAGCTTTCTTCTTGAAAATGAAAGCCGGTCAGATTTTTATGTGCTTGGAGCCCAGAGCTTGTCAGTGGAGCCCAACACAGTACTCAATTCCATAAATAACAAGAACCGATGCTCTCATCCTCACACCAAAGAACCTTTCTATCAACTTCGTGGGGTCCAATTTTTCAATAAAATTGACTTGCGATGTGGCTATAACCCATTTCTACACATGAGACAATGAAAGAAAAAAGACTGTGTGATACACACTGTACAGGCATTTTTATTTCATGGTCATGATGTTTGGATTAAAAAACACTCTTGCACGTTTTAAGTTACCAATCAACAACATTTTCCCGCCTGTTGCTTGACAAAAGTTTCTTTGTATACCTCAAAGACATGCTAGTTCCTAGCTGCACCCCATATGGGAATGATGGAAAACAATGGAATTTTCTTGAGCTTCTTCAAAGATAGAAAACAATAAAAAGTAGCTATAGATCTGCGAGTTTGGTTACAGTTTGATGGAATCTTTGGGACACATCATCAGCAGGTGTTGGATCACGTGCAATGTAAAGAAGTGTACAGAAATTGCTGATTGGCTGGCATGTAAAGATGTTTACATTGTTGTTCTACTCATGTTATCTTCGTTTTGTAAAGGAGTTCACCTGAGTTTCAGCTCCTTCATTTGATTTCACCAAAAAATATGAGGAGGGGAATGTTAGAGACAACAAACAATGTTTTTATTGATCTCTCTGAAAAGCACTCAGATCTCCATGTACAAGTTATTGATAGTAGAAGCAATGATCAATTAAGTCATGGGCACTTACTCATTTCATTGAGCAATGAGAGCGATTCTCATCGAGATGATGTCGATGGTGAACATCCGCTAACATACATGTCGTAGAATTTGTGTGTCCTTGAGCTAAACTACGCATTGAATAAGAAATGATTACTGGCAGCCATTCAAGTGTCTAAAATATGACAGTGCTATCTATAATTTTTACAATGTATCCTTGGCACGGAATACCATGACCATAAGTGACCCAAGAATGAGCCAAACATGAGCCGTTACCAAAATCAATGGATGGAGTTCCTTGATTCCGACTTTGACTACAAAATCAAGTGCCATCAGGGAAAAAATGTGTAGATGATACTCTATTTTAAAGACCAGGCCTGATGACCATTGTGAACATGCTACAAATGGAGTGAGTCCGGTAATTTCAGTGAATTGTGTTTCTCACAAATGTCACAGGTTTCACTGTAAATTTGTACATAGGTTCGTATTTTCTCTCAACAGAAGTAATATGCAATTTTGTTAAGTATTTTCTCCTTGCTAAGGTTTCCACATTCACCGGTGAGATTGCGCTCCTCTAACAACATATTTCCTGGATTTTTTTCTCGGTGGTATGATGACCTTACATGTGAATCACTGGAGCCACTTAAGAGTGTCAAACCAGAATACCTCTTTTTCTGGCCACATATTGCTTTTTTGCCACCTTCAATTTTTTTTGGTTCTTATGCCATCAGCTTTTTTCATCATCTCACAACAACACTCGTTAACGGTTTCTCTAGTTGGTGTTAAATGTCGCAAGAAAAGCTTGACTCAAAGAACTCCATCCATTGACTCTGTCAATAACTTAAACATTTATTTGTTTTCAACTTTTTCAAGTGTGATGGTCATTTTGTGTGACACATTGGGGACATTCCAAGAAGCACCATCATACCTTAAAATAAAGCAATTACGCAAGCATCATCTTTTCATGCAATGCCTACTTCACACAACTTACATGACATGTATGCAATGGGGTTTTTCCCACCACTGTTACCTTGTGAGAGAACAGTTGCAACTTCCTGATGGGACAGCCATTTGTGATGACGATGCCGAATGACAGGTCCACCAGTTGTAAGGTTGGCGCCATGTTTTGTATGTTTCTGAAACCGATGGACACGTTTTGTTTTTTGTCCCCCCGTTGATAACTTCCACTGATTTGATTTTCAAGTGAGATCAATGAGTGTCTCTGGTGATTTCCTTAAAAAGTTGCAAAATCCCGTAAATTCTTGGAATTTGTGAATGTTTTCTAGTATCGACCAATCAGAAACTCCTGCCATCCTTTTCATTTACGTAGGATCTGTCTGTTTCTAATGACGCAGAAACTCAATTGAATGGTGACCAAAGTCACACTTATAGAGTCCCCTGTAGAGCTCTGTGCGTCCGTTTTTTTGGTTGGATATTTTCATGTCTCTTCATCGGAGTACAGTCATATCTCATCAAGGTGCACAATGAAAAAGTGGTAAAGGACTATTTCTCAAAGATTGTTTTATAAGATTTTATCCTTGTCATAGTTGACATTTGTGAAATCTGTTGTTTGTATGCCATCATGAACATGGTCAGGACATGTGTGATTTCTCATTAGCAGAGCAAAAGATCAAACGGCTGGTAGTGAGTTTGGAACACCATAAAAAGGAACTAGCTAGTGTGCAGGTTGGGGCAATGGCATTGTTGATGGAGAGCTCGGGAACCCACACTCATTGCTTTGTCTGCCCCCCTTAGTCTGCCACGCTATAGTCTAAGCCTAAGAGCTCTGATTTGTTACTCAAAAGTGTGCAAGCCAGAGTTAGCGCCAGAAAAAAACTGGAATAAAGCAATGACTGATTAGGAATGAAGAATGAGCAACCAACTGAGACCCCTCCCAGTTTTAGCCTCAACTCAACTCTGTGAGGCTTGTTACTCAGAAAATTAGCCAACTAGAAAATTCCTAGCATTATCCTGTGTGGCAAAATTCCCTCGGTAAGCCCTACCAGACACCAGACAGGCCAAAACCCAGGCGTTGTGTGCTTTTTCTAGAAATTGGATCATACCAAAACAACCACGCTGAGAACGAATTCGTGCACTCTGAATTAGCAAGAAAAATAGCTACATGGAGTTACGGCTTCCCGAACTCGGATGACGACTGCACTGCTCCTAAGAGCTATCTACGACTAATAGTGACGTGACAGGTAAGAGTTGTCGCAGATGGAGCTGGTCATGTTAGGGTGTAGTGTCAGAAGAGCGAGGATGAGGAGAACCACACGCTCTGCTTCATGGCAACATGTCCATTCCACTGAACAACGTCCCGTTAGCATTAGCATCCATCCAGTCAGTCGTCTACACGAGCATGTACACTAGTAGAAGTCAGTAAGGCAGTGCACGGACAAAACAACAACACTCCTTCATGATCCTAAAGCATCAGTGTACATGAACATGCAGAAGTCATGCTCCCCCATGCTACTTGGCTCAACACTAAGTATAAGAGCAAAAGGGGATGAGTCACATTGCAACAAGAACCCATGCAAGTAGAGGAGTCACACCACACACATTCATGGTTACAATTCGACCAGACTCAAAGCCTTCTTAAATGAGCTGCACTTCAAAACACGTGTGGTAAAAGAGCACCTTACTAGAGGTGAAACGGCCATCCGGGGCAAAAACCTAGTTTTAGTCAACTCCAGCAACCAGGGAGAAGCCCTTAGCGGTGAGTCGGGCCGTGTACTTCTCCAGAGTGCCATCTGGCTTCCACTTTTGGCAAAACACCCATTGCATTCCTATGGCCTTGCGGCCAGGGGACATCTCCACAAGCTCATACACTGTGTGCTCGTTGATGGCTGTGAGCTCCTCCTGACAGGTTGTCTCCCATTAGTGTGTGTCAGGAGCAGCACGAGCCTCTCGTAGGCTCTGTGGGTTGAGTGCCACTGGGGACAGCCGTGCCGTCAGCACATGGGCAGCGCAAATTCTTGTAGGAGCCCGAGCCAGACTGGCAGAGACCGCACGACGATGCTCTTGGGAGATGAGAGCGTAGCCCGGGGCCGAGCCTTGGTGAGTGTCCGGAGCAACGAGGCCAAGGGCCATGAGGCCAAGGACCTTGGTGTTTGGCTCATCACTCATGACAGTGTGAGGAGAGGAAGTTGTGTTGAAGGACATACTAGAGGAAGGACGGGGGCTCCTCGTGCAAGGACCCGGGGTAGCGCCGGCTTAGGGGGCCACAGAATGCCAGCAAGAGCGCGGGTGTATACCTGGTGCGCAGGGGTGCCAGTGACGACAGAGGGAGCCCGGCGAGGACGAGGTGGCAAGGTGGGGATAGGCGCCGGGTCCAATGTTGGGGAAGCTCTAGACACTGGCAGATCCACAGGGGTGGGTGCATCGAAGGCCAGAAAGTGGTCAGCGAAGGGGTCAGACTGGGCTGAGGACTCAATGGAGGACTCCAACTTTGACAGGTGCACGGCATCGCCGGCAGGGGACCTAGGCAGTGAGGTGGAAGGTGAGGGAGGAGCATCCGGGCCAATCCTTATAAAGGGTGTGGATGCAGGCAGGACAACCTGTGCATCTAGAGTTGGAGCGGCGGCACGAAAAATATCTCCCCCACAGGACGACAGTGATGGAGGCCAAGTGGAGGCAGACCGGACACAAGGGAGGTTGCGGGGGAAGAGGTCCTCAAAGAACAGAGCATCACAAGACTCAAGAATGCGATGTTGGATCGGATCCTAGAAGCGCCAGGCCTTTGACTGACGCGAGACACCGATGAAGGTGAAGTGACGGCCGCGAGGGACAAGCTTGCTATCCCGCTGGTCCTCGGCAGACCAGATACTGGCGATGCACCCCCAAACACAAAGAGGCCAAATATTGGCCCGCTGACTGGACCACAATGTGGACGATGTGGCCTGGCAGGGAAGGGGACCATAGGGAACGAGGTTCCACACCCATGTCATGTAGGACATGGCGTCAAATAAGAAGCCTTGAGACAAACCAGACTCAACACGCATGGTGCGGACAACATCGGCCATGGTGCGGTTCTAGCACTTGTAGATACCGTTCTCCTGCGGTTTCCTAGGGGTGAATGTCTCATGGCGGACCCCATGACTGGCGAGTTAGGCGGTAGTGTCCCCAATGTACTCGTCGTAGCAATCAGACCAAAAACACCGGAGGTTGTGGCCGCACTCACGCTCAACAGCAAGGTGCCAGGCACAGATGGCGGAGGCCACATCACTCTTCCGGCAGAGGCAAATAACCTAACGATAGGGCGAGTAGTCATCCGTGAGGGTCAACATATACTTGCCACCCAAGACAACAGACAAAATCACTAGAGGACCCATGAGTTCAGAGTGGATGAGCTCCAGGGGGTGAGAAGAGCTCTATGGTTCAAACGCAACCAGCCATGCTTTGTTTAGTCAAGAAATGAGTGACAACATCTCATTTTTGCATGGCGGTAATGGAGTTTGGAAAAAAACCCTAAGTGTCAAGCTCACACACTTAGGAGCTCAAGCGGGTGAGTCTCGTGAAGCGAGGCCCACCTGTCAGGCCGGTGAGTGGAGCTCGCTGGCACACCATCCTCGAGTGAGGGAAAAGCTCTCGCAAGTCACAGAAAATGGGCGGACTGCCCTGAGCCAAGTTTACCTACCAAAACTCAGTCAGTCTACTTAACTAGAGATGGACTAATCTAGGTTTCCAAGAGTGTACAAAACTGTCCACACAGAAAGCTTGAAGACACTTCTAGGTTCCATAAGAGTGCCAGCTGAGGAAATGTTGCAAGAGCAAGGCAAGCAGACGAGAGATGCCGGAGGGCTCCCAGTGGTGGTTTGTTGCGACAATGGACCTCAACGTGTGTTGCCTCCGCTCTCTTGCTCAGCATGCCCTGTGCAGTCAAGTCCACATCGGGGAGAACAATGTATGCAGAGAGGATTAACACGCCTCCTTGGACATGAGCGGTGGGGATGCAGCCAAGGTGCTCAAGTTAGAGATGCAGTATAGATGATGGGAGTGCCTTCGTAAGGAAATCGGCCATTTGAGCGTCACCACTGATCGGACACACTTGTACGACACCGGCCTCCACTGCTTCTCGTACAAAGTGGTGCTCCACAATAATATGCTTTGTGTGTTGATGCAACACACCATTACTCTCAACTATGCGGCGTGCAATAGAACTGTTGCTATAAATTGCCACAACATGCGTGTGTAGTCCCAATTCCTCAAGCAGTCGAGCCAACCAAATGCATTAACATGTAGCTTCCTCCAATGTCATGTACTCAGCTTCAGCCACACCGCAAGCCAAACAGGACTTCTTAGCCCTATGCCACAACACTGCTGTATCTATCCCACACACAAAACACATAGCCACCACGACTGCATTCCCCACAATCTCGTGCAAAGTCACTCTCATAATAGCCATACAATAACACACTTGCATAGGGTGCAAAGATCAAACCAATCTCAACAGTGTCCAACACATAACGCAAAAGCTTCAGCAATGCTTTGAGATGTGTTCTGCATGGCTGTTGACTGAATTTTGCCAGTACATTCACTGCGCAGGAGATGTCAAGGCTTGTGCTGGAGGCAAGGTATGACAAACTGCCTGTGATTTGCCTGTACAGTGTGGGGTCATAGTCCGGTCCGTAATCTGTGGTGTTTGCGTCCAGTAGGTGCGCGTACACGTTAGGGCTCATCGGTGAGTGCTGTCGTGGAAGATGCTGTACCAGATGCAGAATGTGTGTCGTGAGATGTGCAATGAACCGTCCTTGGTGTAGGGTGAGAATGCAAGCCAACCTGTCTTTGGTGATGGCCATGCCCAAAAATGTTTGTTGCATCACCCAGGTCTGTCATACTGTAATGAGTGGTAAGCAGTTTCTTTGTTTCTGAGATGAGGGATAGGGAGGGTGACAAGATAAGTAAGTCATCCACATAGACTAACAAGGCAACTGGAAGACCATTATCTTAGCGGAGGAAGGGGGAAGGATCGTTGAGACTTTGAATGAACCCTCTTGACCCCAGTGTGCACCAAATCTCTTTGTTCCAACAACGTGTGGCTTGCTTGAGCCCATAAAGAGCCTTGAGAAGCAGCCACATATGGTATGTACCATCATTAAACCCTTCCGGTTGCTTGACGTACAATTCCTCCTCCGGTGGGCCATTCAAGAAGGCATTCTTTACATCCATTTGATAATTCTCCCAGTCTTTGCGCACCGCAACACCCAACAGGGCTCGGCTGGTCCCATACTTCCCAACTGGAGCACAGGTCTCTGTAAATTCCTGGCCTGGTATTTGGTGGAAGCCCTTAGCCACCAGCCTAGCTTTGTACTTGTCGATCAATCCTGCCCAGTTCCTTTTGAGCTTGTACACCCACTTGACATCAATGGCTTTGCGCCCGGGTGGCAGGGGTACAAGTTGGTACACGCCATGCTCTAGGAGAGCATTTAACTTTTCCACCACTGCCTTATCCCAATCAGCCGCATCGGCATGCCCCCTTGCTTCAGCGAGAGTCTGTGGCTCCTCTTCAGTTTGATTTGCGTGGACGGGGCTAATGTGATAAAACTGTCTATAGTTCACACGCGGGACATTGCGTGAGGAGCGTCATACCGGCGGTGGTAATGGCATCCTTGCATGATCTGTGCTATTATGAGACACGTGAGGGTGCAATCCAGGGGGCGTGTGGGGAGCGCCTGAGTATGTACTAAGTAATTCAGCGGGTGTTTGTAGATCTGTGGGCATAGGTGATGACACTTCGGTGTTCTCTTGTTGCTTTGGGTGCCCGGAGCGTACAATGGGTCTGTGAGGCATAAATACAGGTACACTCACATAGTCTGGGTATTGTTCAGGGATGGTCATGTGTGGGACGTTGCGCAGATTATGAAACTCTTTATAGGGCATATGTTCTAGAAAGGAGGCATCCCTCCTTTCAAGGAAGCCGCGATTGATGGGGTCCCAGAAGCGCCATGCTTTTGATGCGTGAAAAACCTATAAAGACACACCAACAACCTTGTGGGCTGAGTTTATGGTCTCTTTGAGGTTGTGCAAGCCACACGCATGCCATAGTGTCCCACACTCTCGCTCGTCTTAAGTCTACCTTTTCTTGGAACCATCGCTCCCACGGCATGATTGACTTGGGCAGAGTATTGTGTGTTGTTCTTCTATGCCCCATGGCCACTGCTATGCCTTGAAAGACAGGTTGGGCATACACTGCTCCCTTGGAGTAAGTCTTCCAAATCTGGTTGTTGCTGCAAGTCTAAGCAAGACACCAGAAGTGTAGCGCAACGGATAGCATGTTGGACTTAGGAACAAGAGGTTCTGCGATCGAGCCTTGATGTGCGCAAGAAGGTTGTTGACCTTCCTGCACAAGGGAAGCTTCTCAGACATTTCTCGATGCATGAGGAGAGTTTGCCACTTGGCGATCAGTGGATGCGCCAATTGGCGGACTGGTGAGGTCGTGTCGAGTGACCACCCCAAAACTGCCACTACCCACACACCTTAGAAGCCAGGCCTAGGACTATATGTACCAGGCGCATTCCTCATTCTAATTACACAATCTGGCCTTAGATGCTCCTCACAAAGTTTTCCAACTAAGGAACAATATAAAGAAGACACTGGTTGGTCTAAGCCCCAAAGAGTTGGTCTTTGACTATCACCTCGCGCGAAAGTGACCAAGTGTTAAGTGGACACAGTTGCTAGCAAGTGATTGCCTAGGAACTGCTCAGTGTGGAACCGTGATCCTGAGGGTGATATCTTCTCCTAGCTGAAATGCTAGGAGCGGACGGCAGGTGCTATTGTGTCGGCCCTGTTTTCTAGTCCGTTTGCCTCAGGCCGGTTGACATATGTCACTCNGTGACCAAGTGTTAAGTGGACACAGTTGCTAGCAAGTGATTGCCTAGGAACTGCTCAGTGTGGAACCGTGATCCTGAGGGTGATATCTTCTCCTAGCTGAAATGCTAGGAGCGAACGGCAAGTGCTATTGTGCCGGCCCTGTTTCCTAGTCCGTTTGCCTCACGCCGGTTGACAAAGGGTTATGGGCCCACACTGACCAGTTGTAAGGCACGCTTCGCTCAACTCTGGTACTCTCTCTCCAAGTGCGCACATCAGCTCCATCAGCTCCATCGGCTCCATCTGCTTCATGAGCCACAACGGCAGAACTTGCACCTAGCACACAAGGACCAAGGACAAGCTCTGCCCCTGGAGGCACAACCCTTCGGTCCAAACTAGGACACGCTCTACCCTTGGAGGCAAGACCCTGGGTGTGCTAGTGCGATCTGTCTTCTCTATTTGCAGGCAAACATCGGCTGGAGGGGTAAGCAACAAAACTGCACCTTTACACCGGTAGCAGAAATCAGCTAACATGAGCCTACATCGGCCTCAACGTAGCAGAGACGCAAATTGCAGAAAAGGGCAACTAAAATGGCTGGCCCATCAGAAGCAGCGGAGGCTGCGGCAGGGCAGTCCTCAAACATAATAGGGGCTGCCGCAGGGCAGTCTCCAAACGCAACAGTGGCTATCATAGGTCAGACTACTGGAGCAACAGTGAGTGCTACCGCACTGCCGCAAGGTCTCAGATCTTTGGGAGGAATCCCAGTCCTTGAGGGGAACGACTTTCTGCTCTGGAGATGGCAGTTTGAATTGGCAATGAAAGTGCGCGGCTTCATCAAGCTACTAGAGGGAGAGGAGCAGGTTCTTATGGTGGGCTCACCCGAGAACCAGGCATGGATGGAACGGAATGACATTGTCATGTCATTCCTTAGTAATGCGATTGCTAAGAAGTATGTTTCCATCATTGCCGGGTACACGCTGGCTTCTGAAGCTTACGACAAGCTCAAGCGCGTGCACCAATCCACCTCCCTCGTGAACAGATTATTCATCCTATAACAACTGATCAGCATGCGGATGAATGAGGGCGAATCAATCCCGAAATTCCTACAGGAGTTTGAAGGACTCCTTGGCAAGGCTCGCCAGATGAACTGGGACCTTGAGAAAAACATGCAAGCCATGATCTTCCTCATGGCGCTACCGGAGAGCTGGAGCCTAATGATCACCGTCATGGGCGGAAGGAAGGAGGATGACCTGACGTACACGACAGTGTCCAGCTATGTGCAAAACGAGGCCATGCACCGTAGCGGAAGTGAGGCTAACTTCTCAGCCTATGCCGCACGCTACGGTGTCCGCGGGAGCAAACGGTCAGCCTCTGGTCAAAAAGGCGGCAGCAAAAGCGGTGGTGGCGGAGGCAACAATGGCAGCAAGGCTCCTAAGCAACAGGGCAACTGCCGCAACTGCAGCAAACCTGGGCACTGGGCAAGAGAGTGCAGGTCGCCAAAGAAGGAAGACGGCGGAAGTGGTGGGAACAAAGGCAGCAAAAAGTTTGGCAAAGAAGCCACCAACATGATGGCACAGAGCACGCCTCTGGCAAAAGGAGCAACGCTGCTCAGGCCAGGAGCTTTCGGGCTCGACTCTGGCACCGATCATCACTCTAGCAACGACAAGGCTGGATTTGTCTCCATTGGCCCCGCCGAGCGGCGGTTCACATACGCAAACGGTAGCGTTGTGAATGCAAAGGGCGTGGGAGACAAGCTGGTGAGCATCAGCCTCAATGGTGCGGAGAAGGATCTACGGCTACGTGACGTGGTCTACATGCCCTCCTTTGCGGCAAACCTCCTGTCCGTGTATAAAAAACAGAAAATGACATGACGATGGTATTCACACAGAAGAAGGTGGTCATCACCAGGAACAAGGACATCAAGGTCCTCTACGCCAACAAAGATATCGTGGCACAGGTCCCATGGGTTGACGGACTCTACGTATTGCAGACAACGGCAACAAAGAGCTCCGAAGACGAGGGTCATGCGGGTGTGGCGGAGGAAGTAGTCTCAGCACCGACGCAGGAGAGCACATCGATGGAAACTGAAAAAATATCCTCTGTTGCAAAGGAAGAAGACACTGATCCGTGGCATAGACGCTTTGGGCACATTGCAAACAGCACTCTCCAAGTCATCCAACAACAACAACTGGTCCACGGAATGGATGTTTGCAAGAAGGATACGGTTGGGTGTGGTAGCCTGTGTGAACCTTGCCTCCAAGGCAAGACCAAGCAAACGCGCTTTGAGTGCAACGATTGCCGTGCAGAATCAGCCCTTGACCTGATTCACACCGACGTGTGCAGACCCTTTCGTACAGCGTCAAACGGTGGTAGCAAGTATCTTCTGACCTTCATCGACATCCATAGCCACAAGGTGTGGATCTTCTTCCTCAAAACAAAGGGAGAGGTCAGAAAAAGTTGTAGGAGTTTGTCGCCATGGGGGAGCGGCAGACTGGAAAGAAAGTCAAAGCAATGCGGAGCGACAACGACGGAGAGTATGAGGCATGCAAGGGCTGGTTGCGGCAACATGAGATCAACCACCAGCCCACAACACCTTGCACGCCGCAGAGCAATGGTGTTGCCGAACGGATGAATCAGACCATCCTCGGCATGGTGCGTGGCATGCTCTTTGATGCAAAGCTTCCACCGCGGTTCTGGGCAGAAGCGGCAAGAACGGCATGCTATCTTGTCAACCTCACTCCTGCGGCTGCTCTGGGTACGCGGAAAGAAAAAGGGCAAGCAACAGATGATGCCACAAGAATTTTGGTCAAGGAAGAAGCTAGACGCATCACACCTGAAAGGATTCGGCTGCACCGCATGGGCAACGGTCCAGGCGGGTGAGGGTACCAGCAAGCTGGATGTAAGAGCGTGAAAGTGCGTTATGGTGGGCTATGAGACGGCCCACAAGACATACCGGTTGAGGGACCTGGCAGGAAGAAGACTCATTACCAGCCGGGACGTAACTTTTAACGAAAGGAAACCAGGCAAGGAAGAGATGCTTGATCCCATGCAAGCTCCAAAACAGGGAGAGTGGTTGGTGGTCCTAGAGTCAGGAGATCAAGCTCCCAAAAACTTGCAAGCGGTGCCAGTGCGACAGGCCATGAAGAATAGTGGTGTGGCAGGGAGAGCGGCTGCGCAGGCTGACGGAGTGGCGAGCTCCCACACAGATTCGGAGATGTCCGAGGCCTCTGAAACCAGACCGAAGGCCAGTGGCTCTTCAAAAGAAGAAAACTTAACTTCAGGACAGCCAGCAGCACAAGAGCAACAGCATTGCGAAGATCCACCAGCAATCCAACGTCGCAGCACACAACAAAGAAAGCAAACTCCAAAGTACAACGCTGACACCAGAAGCTGGACTGGACTGAGCTGGTCCTGTTTGGCTCAGGGAGAGCTGCTCATTGTGGCTAAGGCGCTGGCAAGGCCAGATGCGGCCAAGTTGAAGGAGGTGATGGACAGGGAGCTTGTGTCCATCGAAGATAATGGCACATGGGAGCTGGTGGATATACCCGCTAACGCTCACGTGGTGGGCTCAAAGTGGGTGCTCAGGTTGAAGCGGAAGCAAGACAATAGCATCAACAAGTACAAGGCAAGGGTCGTGGCAAAAGTATTCTCACAGCGCGCAGGGTCTGAGTACAATGAGACCTTTGCACCGGTCGTCACGTTTGCCTCCATCAGGTCCCTGCTTGTCGTCGCTGCCGCCAAAGACCTTGAGATCCACCAGATGGATGTGAAGACAGCCTTCCTTTATGGGAAGCTTGACAAGGAGGTGTCAAAGCACCCGAGGGTAAGGTGTGCAAGCTGGTGAAGGCGTTCAAGCTGGTGAAGGCGTTGTACTGGCTGAAACAGGCCCCACGGATCTGGTACAAGGAGATGGACAGCTTCATGGCTGATATTCTCTTTGCACATTGTAAGAATGACCCCAGCGTTTCTTTGCGGGTGGAAAAACGCGGCTTGCTCCTTGTGGCGTTGCACGTGGACAATCTTATCATGTGTTTGTCCTCGCACGAGGCCCTTACGGACCTCAAGAAAAATCTTGGCAGTAATTTTAAGATGAAGGACATAGGACCTCTCGAGTACTACCTCGGGATTGCTGTTCACCGCAACCGCAAAGTAGGCACCATCGAGCTCAACCAGACCAAGTATATCATGGACGTCTTGAAGCACTACAACATGGAGGACTGCAAACCCGTGAGCACCCCCATGCTCTCCGACTGCAAGCTCTCCTCCTCCATGTCACCAAGCATCAAGGCAGACCGGCGGGAGATGCAAAGCATTCCGTACCAATCCGCCGTTGGGAGCCTCATGTATGCGCTGGTGGGAACTCGACTTGTCATTGCTTATGCAGTGGGCTAGGTGAGCAGGTGTGTGGCCAATCCTAGGTCAGAACATTGGCAAGCCGTGAAGTGGATTTTTAGCTATCTCAAAAAGACTTGGCACGTGGGACTTCAGTTTGGAGGTCTAGAAGGATCAGCCTCCCTACGACTGACATGCTACAGTGATGCAGATTAGAGAGGGCAGATTGACGACAGGAAGTCCACCTCAGGATTTGTCTGTCTTCTCAATGGTGGTGCAGTCTCGTGGGCAAGCAGGAAGCAGGGCTGCATCTCCCTTTCTACTACTAAGGTGGAGTACATTGCACTCTCCAAAGTGTGCAAGGAAACACAGCGGCTTTCTAGTTTGCTTGATGAGATCAAGGCACCACAAGGGGAAGCAATGGTCATCCGCATCGACAACCAAAGTGCCATCACAATGGCAGAGGACGACATGATCTACTGGCGTACAAAGCACATCGACATTCGGTACCACTACTCACGTGACCTTGTCACCAAGGGTGTCGTGGAACTGGAGCACATCGCAACCAAGAAAGTGCCTGCGGACTTCTTGACAAAGTCGCTAGACAGCGACTTGCATGTTGCAGGTACTCAAGGAGTCGGCATGGTGGATGCAAGAGATGAGAACTAAAGACCAAGAAAGTTGACGTGCACGAACACAACCTAGAGCTACAGGTTCATGCCAAAGAAAACTACCACAGCAGGTGGCCTAAGGTGCAAAGGAGAGATTGTTGTTCTTCTATGCCCCATGGCCACTGCTCTGCCTTGATGGACAGGTTGGGCATGCACTGCTCCCTTGGAGTAAGTCCCGCAAACCTTGTTCGTGCTGCAAGTCTAAGCGAGACACCAGAAGTGTAGCGCAACGGATAGCATATTGGACTTAGGAACAAGAGATCCTGTGATTAAGCCTTGATGTGCGTAGGAAGGTTTTTGACCTTCCTGCACAAGGGAAGCTTCTTAGACATTTCTCCATGCATGAGCAGAGTGCGCCACTTGGCAGTCAGTGGATGCGCCAATTAGCGGACTGGTGAGGTGGTGTGGAGTGACCATCCCAAAAGTGCCACTACCCACACACCTTAGAAGCCAGGCCTAGGACTATATGTACCAGGCTCATTCCTCATTCTAATTACACAATCTGGCCTTAGATGCTCCTCACAGAGTTGTCCAACTAAGGAGCAGTATAAAGAAGACACTGGTTGATCTAAGCCCCAGGAGCTGGTCCTTGACTACCACCTCGTGCAAAAGTGACCAAGTGTTAAGTGGACACAGTTGCTAGCAAGTGACTGCCTAGGAACTACTCAGTGTGGAACCGTGATCTTGAGGGTGATATCTTCTCCTAGCTGAAATGTTAGGAGCGGACGGCAGGTGCTATTGTGTCGACCCTGTTTTCTAGTCCGTTTCCGTCAGGCCTGTTGACATCTTGTGCCATCCCTCAGGCACACCGTTCCATTGTGGAGTATATGGTGCGCTTGTTTGGTGCTTTATATTTTTGGCTTTCAGTTCTGCTGTCAAGGAGCCCATGAACTCTCCTCCTCTGTTTGTGTGCAGTCTTATTAACCTAAAGCCAGTTTGACGCTTAGCAAGAGGTATCCACTGTGCAATGGCTCATTGAGCATCCGCTTTGGGCTTAAGTAGAAACGCCCAGCGAAAGCAACTAAACTCGTCTTTTATAGTTTGAATGTATTGTGATCCATACTTGACTAAAGGCACGGGCATGGGCCCTGTCAAGTCAGCATGAACAAGTTCAAGAGGTGCCTTGCATCCCTTCTCTGACCTGGGACAGGTCTGTCTGTGAGCCTTGCCTTTATGACAATCAAGACATGCATCTGTAATCAAGCCATGGGGGCAGTCTGTAGGCATGAGACCATATGCTCTTGTGTGTTTGACCATGTCAGTGGTTAAGTCAATGTTGATGTGTGCCAATCAGCGGTGCAAAAGATGTTTGTGCTTTGGATCAGTGGTCGTAATGACATATGCCTGTGGTTTGTGTGACTGGGTTTGCACCAGTGGAAAGTGGGTGAGTCGGTATAGCATGTCAGTGTGCAGAGGACCATCACCCAGCAGTGCACCAGCAACATAAAAACACATGCAACGTTGCTTCTGCATGAGAGTGGACATGTTTGCTTGGCGATCCAGCTGATCCCCAGACATCGGGTTTACTTTCAAGTTGGGAACGTATAAAACACCAGTCAGCCAAAGCACCCCACCGGGTGCTTGTAGTACCACTGTGCCTACCCCTTCAACTCCCTACACTTCCCTCGACCCTAATTTCACACCCTTTACATCGAGCCCATCATACAACGACATAAACAGCTGGTGACTTGGTGACATGTGATGCAACACAATAGTGTCAAACATGCATTCATGCATTGGGAGTGAGTGCAATGTGGTGACATGAGTGTGTGCCAGTCGCTGACTTGGCCACTGTGGCATGTCCGTGGATTGTGGGGTCTGTAGCTCCATGGGCGCCGTTCACCTAGTCAAAGGTGCTTTTGCTGCGGGCTCCTACGGCTCGGCCATGTCTGCATAGACGCGCCGCGCCCACACTCGCAAGGGACAGGGGCGGCTGTGTTCGGTGGAACGTAGAAGGGACCCTGGTACATGGGGACTGGTCCTAGGTAGAGCGGTGGGCTCGCCGCCAGCTGCATCGGAGGTGGTGCATAGGTGATGCCACCAAAGGGTACAGGGGCCCTAGGTCTCAATGTCATTGGCGTAGACCATGTTGGAGGCTGAAATTGGTACCCGAGATGCGGGCGGAGCACGAGAGGGATAAACCTTTGATGTGGCTGCTGCTACTGCTATGGCGTCAGAATGCGCTGCAGATCTGGACAGGTGTACCAGAAGTGGCCATGTTTGCCACAATAGTTGCAGGTGCACCCTCCTCCACCGCCCCGGCCACGACTCCTTAACCTGACTGTGTGCCTAATCGTCCATGACTATAGCCTCCTCCACTTCTACCTCCTCCCTATCCAGCTCAAGTGGCGGCACCTGACGAGGACTGGTGGACAAAGGCGCTGGGCGCTGGGGTGTTGGTCTCTCGCTCCTCTCCATTAAGGATGTCCTTGTAGTGTCGCAGTTCCTTGAACACTTCAGCAAGGTCTGTGTTCTTGATGTCTTTCACACGTAGACATTGCAAAATGCCTCGTAGAAACTTTCTGTATGGCTCTCCAAGATGCGGTAGGACGGGGTCCAGCCATTTGAGCACTGAGCAGGAAGCTCCAAGCCCGAGGATGTGGCGAGGGAGATCCATTGCCTTGTCCCAGTACTCAGCTATCGGTGCCCCCGGTTTGGGATACAAATTTTGGAGTCTTTCACGTAGGGAGATTACCAGTGTCATTCCCTGTTCCTCATGGTGCGTAGGGGCGTGAGGCGCCACTGTGAGGATCCGCTGGTTCCTCCCCTTTGCTGCCAAAATGAAAATGATGGATGACATATGATTGCTTGTCCGGCAGCGCTTGAAGAAGGGCATTGAAAGCTCGCAGCAGAACGCGATCCGCAGTTGCATCGACGGGTGGGAAAAGATACAGCTCCTCCTACCCGTGTTCCGCCGCCCACACAAGAAACACGTCCTTCCAAGAAAGGAAGTCTCGTGCACCCAAGGCGGGCGGCATCAAGTCCTTCTGAGATATATAACTGCTAAGGTCTTCCCACGTGACCGTGACAGCACCGGCACCCCCACTAGCGCCGGCGTCGGTGCTAGCACCGCCACCAGAAGAGTGACCACCATTGCCTTTGGCAGCAGGCCCTGCTGGTGTTGATGCCGATTGGCTCATGACTCTTGTGAGTGCAGGTGAGTCCTAGGCTGGCGGCCCGGGGCCTGGTTGACCACGTTGTCTCCGAACAAAAAATTGGCAGCAATTCGCCAGGCCCACATTGGGCCCAGTTTGTTGTCATGAGCCTTTTGCTCGTGGGAATCGCCCTGTATTGACCTGGTTGTGTTGCTCAGGCCACCTAGGACCTGTTGTTTGGAGGAATCCGCTGGATGCGATCCAAACGTTTGTCTGATCATCTCTTGGTGGTTCACTATTTTTTTTGCTTTTTTTTGTGAAACTGAGACGGAGCGTGACCTTTCTGGTCGCCTCACGCTATGTGAGTAGGAATTTAGAGACAGTCACTTTTGCGAAGGGAATAACGGAATTTTGCGTTAGTTTTTGAACATGCACATGAATACAACATTTATAGGGATAGTCATGAGATTTGCAATGCACCAAACCGCACGCGATTCCGCCAAGCGTAGTCCAAGTTACGCTTGGCAAAGTGCAGGTCTCACCCACCACAGAAGCCTGATGCCATCACTCGCCGTGGTGCCTTCCTTCACGTGCGAAGCACCATTCCCAAGGCGCAGTTCCCATTGCACGTGGTGTAGGGGTCACCTGCACTGTTTTTACTTATGGCGGCTCGTCGGTGCCTCCCGGCGTTGCACTTGGGCATGCGGAGGGGTTATTTTTCAACATTCTCCCCCTTGCACCTGCCATGCCCGGTGCTCTACCTTGCTCTCACTCATCTTTCACTGCGCCCTCCATCCCATCATAGCTGGTCATCCCAAGCCTGGCCATGCTCATTGCGTTCTGGTCCGCGGGTTGTGCTTTGGTCAAGTAATCTGCAAGCTTGTTGTGCGTGCTGCAGTGCTGCAGCACCACCTGCCCCTTCTCGACCATGTCCCGTGCATAGTGGTAACGTACGTCAATGTGCTTCATCCTCCTGTGCTGCATTGGATTGTTGGTAAGCAAGATGGAGCCGGTGTTTTCCTCTTGCACCACCGTAGGCTCCTGGTGTGACATGCCGAGCTCCCCCAGCAACCTACGGAGCCATACCGCCTCCTTGACCGCCTCGGCCAACGCAATGTAATCTGCTTCCACTGTGGAGGTGGCAACACAGTCTTACGTCCTGCTGCACCACGAGACCGCTACACTAGCGAGGAAGAACACATAGCCAGATGTGGAATTCTGCTTGTTCACATCCCTAGCATAGTCTGCATCCGTGTAGTAGACACAAGGGGTAAGGGCGCAAGGGGTCCGCCCGC
The DNA here is from genome assembly GCA_023375785.1 of Penium margaritaceum. NCBI lineage: Eukaryota > Viridiplantae > Streptophyta > Zygnematophyceae > Desmidiales > Peniaceae > Penium > Penium margaritaceum. Next base: position 98,277 of record SZWC01005692.1, on the reverse strand, counting down.
CTCTTGCCATTGAACCTCAGGTGAGCATGCCGCATCGCCTTTAGGTAGCGGAGGATATGCTTGACCGCTAGCCAGTGTGGTGGCCCTGGATCGGCCACATACCTGCTCACTTGGCCTATCGCATAGGCCAGTTCCAGTCGAGTCGCCACCATGGCGTACATGAGGCTGCCCACCGCCGATTGGTAGGGCACCCCTACCATATCCTCCCGCTCTTCTTTTGTTTGCAGCGCCATTGCCGCACTCATTTCACAGGTCGTGGAGACCGGACTGCATACTGGTCTGTAGTCCTCCATACCATACCGCTTCAGCACCTTGGCCATGTATTTGGCCTATCCCAGCTCAAGCGTGCGAGCCCTCCGGTTCTGCATAATGCTCGCCCCAAGGTAGAACTCTATCTCCCCCATGTTCGACATCTAGAACCTGGTGCTCAGCTACTCTTTCGGATGCTGTAGGCTTGGCAGGTCCGAGGAGCACAAGATCAAATTGTCCACGTAGAGTGCAACAATCTGATGGAGCTTTGTTTTGTGCCGCACGTTCACGCTGTGATCTACTTCACAGCACTTGAAGCCGAGTTGTGCTATGAAGCTGTCCATCTGTTGGTACCAGCATCGGGGTGATTGTTTTAGACCGTACAAGGACTTCTGCAGTTTGCACACCTTGCCCTCCGGTGCCTCCACCCCCTCCAGCACCTCCATGTAGATTTTTGTGGATGATGCCGTTGAGGAAGGCCGTCTTTACGTCCATCTGGTGGAGCTCCATGTTCTTTGCGACTGCCACCACAAGGATTGCCCGAATGCTTATGAACTTGGCAATGGGGGTGAATGTTTCATTGTAGTGCTCTCCCTTACGCTGAGCGTACCCCTTTCCCATGAGTCGCGCCTTGTACTTGTTAACCACAAATTCTTTCATGAACTTGGTCTTGAAGATCCACTTGGAGCCGATGACCTTTGCATCTTTTGGGATGTCAATCAGCCGCCACGTGTCGTTTTCAGCAATTGACGCCAGTTTCAACTTGATGGCGGTGTCCCACTACTTCCCCTCGGGCCCCGCAAGCACCTCTTGCACAGTCATTGGCTCCGTTGATGCAGCTAGCATGCACTGCATCATGCCAATCCATCGACCGGTGCCTGCGTCGAAACGCTTCCCCGCTCTCCGCTGCCTCCCGATACGGTGCGACAGTTTTGGTGGCGTCTCGTCATTTTGCTGTGATCCTTCCGACTCCGCCCGCTCCGGTGAATCATCGACCGGATGGCTCCCCAAGGATCCCTCCCAATCCAGTGAACCATCAACCGGACGGGCGGCACATCTGGAGGATTTTCCTCTGATGCCCGACGCGAACTCAGTCGGGAGTGCACGCACTCTTGCAGTGCCCCCTTCGACGGATCATTTCACCAGATCTCCAGCCCAGCTGCATCGTTGTCAGATTCCACCACGTCGGCTACTACACCTGCTGTACTGCCGCACTCTGATGCCGCATCATTGAGCTCCTCGTCCACCGGCTCCTCCTCATAGTCAAGGAGCTAGAACCACTCTCCCTTTTTTGGAGTGTTCCCGAGGCTCATGTTGTTGCTGTTGCTACTACTAAAGCTCTGCTACTCGTTGAACTCGATGTCATGGCTGCAGATGATCTCTTGCATGCGTGCGTCTTAGAGCCAATACGCCTTTTGCGTGGTCTCGTAGCCGAGGAACAAGCATGGCTTTGCCCGCGATTCCAGCTTGCTTTCGCATCGTTGCGTCGCCTGCACCATCGCGTGTGCCTTGCACCCAAACACTTTCACGTGCACCACATTCGGCTTGCACGCACTCTAAGCCTCCTGCAGCGTCTTCCAGCCGCCCTTACCCTTCAGCACTGCTGTTGGGATGAGATTGATGGTGTAGCCCGATGTACGTACAGTTTCTGCCCAAAACCCTCGTGGCAACCTCGCATCCACAAGCATGGTCCGCACCATGTTGAGCAGCGTCTGGTTTGCCCACTCCCCCACTCCATTGGACTGTGGTGAGTACGGCATAGTTGGTTCCACTTGATTATCTACTGCTTCATCCACCCGCTAGAGCCCACGTACTCTTCGCCATTGTCGTTGCGTAGTGCTCTGACCTTATCGCCAGTCTGCCTCTCTACCGTTGCGACGTACTCCTTCATCCGGTCCAGGACCTCGCCTTTCCACTTCATGAAGTACATGTAGATTTTTCTGCTGCAATCATCATGAAAGGTGACGAAGTATCTCAAGCCGCTGTTTGATTTTGTTTTGAACGGTCCGCACACGTCGATGTGCATGACCTCCACTAGGTCCTTTGCGTGACCCTTGTTCTCGTTGAACGGCTTGCGCCGCGCCTTGCCCAAATTACAAGGCTTGCAAATCTTGTGCGCTCCTACAATTGCTGCGGCATCTGCTGCACCGTCGATGATGAGGCCATGCACCATGTCGCGCTTTGCCATCTCCACAATGGTTGCGGACGCGAAATGCCCCAACCACTGGTGTCAAAGCTCTAGATCAGTGCTTCCTCCCTTGGCCATGTTGACGACGTGCCTGTGCGAGTCTGCTACATCCGATGCCGCGGGGACCACCTTGGTCTCCACGGTGTAGAGACCGCCCTCATGCTTTGCCTCCATTAGAACCTCGCCGTCAATGCGCACCACTACGCCTTTCCTGTGGAAGAGCACCTCATACCCCTTGTCCTTCAAGTGGCTGACACTTAGGATGTCAGCTAGGCCGGGTACGTGTTCCACATCACAAATTGTGTACAACTCCTTCTTACCACCCACCACGACTTCCACCTCCATGTCGCCTTGGCCGGCCGCCGGCTTGATTTGGAGGAATTCTCGTATGTGACGAACCCCTCCTTCTTGACTTGGGTGTGCTCCTTGGCCCCGGAACCCAGACACCGCCTGTTAACCTTCTTGAGGAAGTGGTTCTTGTTGCCGTTGAGAAGCGACCTGTCCTTGGTGTTTTTGCCACCGGCCTTTGCCTCCTCCGTGCATTCATGGGCCCAATGGTCCTCCTTGCCGCAATTGCGGCACGCACCTTTCTTGGCGCCCTTCTTGCCGCCGCCTCTTCTGCCGCTTCCTTTGGCCCCGCTTCTGCCACCACGCATTTTCGTGATGAGGGCCGATGAGGAAGACAAGGACTCCCCATAGCTCGGGCGCTGTGCCTTGTTGTGAATGTACTCTGCAATCGTGCTGCAGGTAAGCTTGTCCTCTGACCATCCTCTAAGGACGGTGATGAGTGGACCCCAACTGTCAGGTAGGGTCATGAGGAGGGCCATCGCCTGCAGCTGCGTGTTGATCTTCCATCCTATTTCATTATTTTGCAAGGCGAGTGAGTCAATCTACTGCATGGCGGGGATGAAATCATCTCCCTCCTCGATTCTCACCATGAGGAGCCGCTTCATCACAAAGATTTTGTTCATGAGTGACTTGGATGGGTGGATGGCTCAGAGTTTTTGCCAAGCTTCAGCTTCCAGCTTGTAGCCTTGGAAGTAGCCCCACGAGGACTCGGCTGTCCCAGACACCAAGAGCATGAGCGCCTCCGTGTTCCTCTTTTTGAAGGCATGCTTCTCTTCGTCTGTAGCAGTTGCCTCTGCAAGCACCTCCTTTCCCAGCATGACATCCGTCAATCCCTTATGCGAGAGGTGCAGCTCAAACTGCCACATCTAGAGCTCAAAGCCAAGGCCGCCCACATGCTTCTGAATGTGCTGCATCTCCTTTTGCACCGTAGCTTCTACTTCGTCGGGCTCTCAGAAATTCATGGCGACGTCCACAATGACGATCCCGTACGCTCCAAAAGACGTGAAGATTGGAGGCTATCAGACCCGTGGGCCCATCACCCTTTATCAGACAGGAATCAGCTCAATGTTGTCCGCGTGTGGCCTAAGGGGAGGGGTTCAACGGCCCCTAGTCACTCGCGCGACTTGCTTTTGTGGCGACCGTGGGGATCTAAACCCATGCGTGACTCGGTCGCCACCTTTCCTACATTGCACTGCTTGTAGACGTCCGTATATGGCCTTGGAAGCTGCTCTGATACCATGAGAAGAGCTCTACTGTTCAAACGCAACCAGCCATGCTTTGTTTAGTCAAGAAATGAGTGAGAAAAACTTAGCTTTGCATGGCGGTCATGGAGTTTGGACAAAAACCCTAAGTGTCGAGCTCACACACTTAGAGCTCAAGCGGGTGAGTCTCGTGAAGCGAGGCCTACCCGTCGGGCCGGCGAGAGGAGCTTGCAAGTGCACCAGCCTCGAGCAAGGGCAAAGCCCTTGCATGTCACACAAAAGGGGTGGACTGCCTTGAGCCAAGTTTAGCTACCAAACTCAGCCAGCCCACTTAACTAGATGGACTAATCTAGGTTTCATAGAGTGTACAAAGCTGTCCACATAAAAAGCTTGAGGACACTTCTAGGTGCCATAAGAGTGCCAGCTGAGGCAATGCTGTGAGAGGAAGGCAAGCACACAAGAGATGCCGGAGGGCTTCCAGTGGTGGTTAGTCGCGACAAGGGACCTCAACGTGCGTGGCCTCCGCTCTCTTGGTCAGCATGCCCTGCACACTCAGGTCCACATCGGGGAGAACAATACATGTAGAGAGGATAAACATAGGGTATGTGACCCGAGAAGAGGATGCAGGGTAGGAGGCTCTGTGCATCTTGCCATGGGCGCAGTCAATGCACTCGATGCGGCAAGGCCAGTGGAAGGTGGAGGGATATAGTCCGAGTGCGGGCTGAGTTTGGAGCATGCTATCGACAACATCGGAGTACACGTGGCAAAGGCAGCGGTGGAGGAGGTGCATATGCTTGGGGGAAATAACACTGGTGACAAACACATGTGTAGCTGTGGACGAGGTAGGGGACACAGATGAAGGAAATCAAGTGACGTATCAGATGTTGTCACGGCAGACAGCACGAAACATGACTTGACCGGACTGGCAAAGGGAAACAGTGCCACTGCCATAGGAGTGACGGAAGTCCATGCTCATGAGGTCGAGAGCCATGAATGATAGGAGGCTAAGTTCCAAACCAGGCACATGCAGCACATCGGTCACAAAGACGTCACCAGTATTAATGTGCCCGGACCCTGTTCGGACACTATGAACATTGCCAACAGGACCAAGCATGCTAAACACCTGGTGAAAAGATGTCATGTGATGCGTGGCACCGGAGTCAATGATCCAGGTGGCATCGAAAGCGAGGATTGAGGTCATGACATGACAACGAGTGATGAAATAGGATGCAGGAAGTGAGATGGATGTTGCAAGCTGAGCAGATGGGACACATGCAGAGCGATCATGCCACTCATCCAACCATGCGACATTATCCAAAGTCGGCTTTGAAGGGTAACTTTCCGCTTTCCCGAGCTCTCCTCGGAGGTTGGCCTCTTTCTGGCAATGGTAGCCATGTGCAATGCGTATTCATAACGTGTTCCATGTGAAGTCTCCTTGTACCATACAAAGCGGATGGGTCTGTTCAGCCGCCTCCGCCTGCTGTCCTGGTCGTGGAAGGCCAATGCAAGGTGCACCGCATCCTCTAGCACCGTGAGTGTGCACTCAACACATGAGTGGTCAAGGAGTACCTTGTGCATTGGGCCGATTGTGGACCTGAACACAACTTGTGGGAGCCAGAATCTCGGATGCTGAAGGCGGCTGCAGCTGAGTACTAGGAGGAACTAGTTGCCCATTTGAAACGGCGTACCCTGGGGGGTACCACCCTGGCACACAACCTTTGAAGAGGATCTAGAACTATACCCTTTCTACAATACAATGTGTTGCAGGGACGCCTGGACACATGTCGCAAAGAAGCTCCTTACAAAAGGGGGGAAAGCGAGGCTATGACTCTTGTACGGCCGAGAGTTCTTGCCATAAGACCTTGTTGTGAAGCCATTTTTTTAAAGAGGAAGTAAAAAAACCCATGTTATCCCGGGGTGCCGATGTGTTCGGACCACCGCGGCCGCGGCACCGCAGTCCACGCGATGTGGCACTGATGTGGCATTTCGGCCAATTTTCCGCAAACCTGGACACACACAGTCTGAATCGAGGCCGGCGCTCGAGGAGGGGGGGGGGTGGAAAATTACCGAAATCCGGTTCAAGACTCGCGTGCACCCCCATAGAGATCAGTACGCCGTATGTAGCCGCAATATGTGACGAGAGGATAATGGGGCTTGATCATGCTAAGGAATCATTCATGAGCCAATCAAAGAACCTCGTTGGTTCATGCAGGGATGCATCGACTAACGAGGCAGGCGTTGTTCTGATGCGCTGGAAGGCAGGTCAGCAT
>SZWC01005692.1:57304-76305 GCA_023375785.1 Penium margaritaceum | reverse complement strand
CGCCAATGTTGACCGGCCAGGATTGCACGGTTGAGATGATCAGTTGGAGCTGCACATCGGACGGGCCAGAGACGGGTATGTTCATGTGCCACGAGGTAACGCATGTCACCATGCTTTGTGTTCATGATCCATGAAGCTGTTTCCAGGCAGGACAGACATGACGTGACGTGGACCAAACCACGGTTACAATTGCATGGTTACACAGTGGGGTATCTTCTACAAATACGAGGTCATGCATGGATATTATTAACTGTTTTCCATTGGATGATGGGTGATATCACTTGATACATGTCATGTACACATGTCACAATCATAGTTCTTAGAAAAAAAATAACATTTCCTGAAAAAACCTGCCCGAAGTCGAACTCGTCGGTGGACCCATTTTCACCTGAATATGCGGTCCTCCGACGTGTGGGGCTCCGCTCGGTCGCTTGGTGAGTGCAGCGTGCACTCGCCAGCTGCATCGGCATCGATGCCGCATCGATGCCGATCGATGTGTCGATGTCGATGTAGGAGCCCTCCATCAAGCATCGAGGGCAACTATGAGTAGCATCAGCAGCAACAGTGTACAGTCTTCGTGGTCGGCACCTCCAACCCCCTGGCCGCCATTCTACAATAGCTTGCTGCACTAACGCATCAACTTGTAGCACTACAGTCGTTGGAATCACAGACTCACACCAATGCCCTGCTGCCTTTCCTTTCCCTTGGGTACTCCAGTCCTGTTGTATCTGTTGCCACGTATTACTTGGCACTACAGCAGACTCAGCGCTAGCGGTAGACAGTGACTTCAGTCCTTGGCCCCACTCTGGGTGCCGACCGCACGGCAAAGGACTTTGAGACCCCACCCCCGCCGCTTCAGGCCGGTGAGCAGTTCCAGAGCTGGGAACTCAATTTTCGCATCTGGGCACAGGGTGAGGGTTTATGGGTGTACTACACACTTCAGTACAACTCCACCTAGGCCGATCAGCTGTATAACGCTAGTCGCACCGTATGTGCCCCCGTCCTAGTCGCTCCTCCGGCTTCACGCCTGGCCCTAGAGCCCTTCCTCGACGACTTCACTACCGGCGGGACCCCATACCCTACGGCCGCATGGCACGCCCTCACCCATCCCCATCGCCTATCCAGCGAGACTGAGACCAGCCGCCTACTGCGGGAGTTCAACTCCTTGCACATTGGGGAGAACGAGACGGTCACCTCCAACTTGCGGTGGATTGAGGAAATCCTCCATCGCCTAGGCAGTTTTGCTCCACCCCCTCTGTCCACGCTCCTCACCATTAAGCGCGGTGCCACCGCCGTGTACGCTGACGTCTTTGTCCACTACTCCCAGGATGTCCTTTTCACTATGGAGACCCAGGGAACCCTCATGTCGTGGGCATACAAGCTCTTCCTTAGGATAGACGAAGCTCATATGGAGTCCCGCATGCAATGCACGGAGGTCCCGGCCTCCCCTGTAGTTGCCTCCGTGGCCGTCGCTTCCCCCGCAGTAGCTGCATCGACGAGTTTGTCGTTGCCGACGAAGAAGCATAGGGACAATAAGGGCAAGGGATCTCAGCAGCAGCAGAAGCCGACTGGATCTAATAGTGGTAGCTCGGTCTGCCACAATTGTGGCCAACCAGGACATGGGTGGTACAGTTGCCCGTTACCAACGAACGAGGTGTGCGTCATCGCCACCATGCGTCGCCAGCGTGAGCGCCGCTGCGCCTCTGCCGCCGTCGCTATCACCGTCCCTGATTCCTCCACCGTGTCAAGCAACACCACTCCTCTGACATCCCCTCTAGTCCTTCTGTTGCTAGCTCCACAGTAGCATCATCCGTAACCATCGGTGCCTCCGTTTCCATCTCCGATGTAGTCCTCCTTCTATCCAAGCTCCGGCGCAGTCACTTCGTGCTCTGTCTACACTCCTGGACTGTCCACCCGCAAGCGTCAGTTGGAGCAGTTCATCGCGCTTCTGCTCGGCCTGCCTCGCCCTTCCCACCAGGGAAGTGCGAGTTGCGTTACCTCATGCCCGTCAGCCCTGCCTTGCATGACTAAGGATGAGTTGCGGTCATAGCCTGTTTCCGCATCCGCCTCGTTGTCTCCTGTGCCCTCTACCCCTCTCTATGATGACTTTGCGTGGCTTAATGATTGGCAGTCTTGGTTTGCACCACCGTCCACCGCATTTGCATCCCTTGCTTGCTGCCATGCGAATGTTAGTGATTTGGTGACTCCGGTCCAGGACCCTATCGAGACGTGGATCATCGACTCCAGGGCCACGCATCACATGACCGCCTCTTGCGAGGCCTTCAGTACGCTTGGTCCTGTTGGCGATGTGTCTGGTGTCCGGACGGGCTCCGGACAGGTGTTACCTGTCCGTGGTGTCAGCATTGTTCGTTTTCGTGGTCCTGCCGGTGATGTTTTCGTGACCGACGTCCTCTTCGTCTCTGGTCTTGAGCTGAGCCTTCTCTCCATCACTGCCATTGACCGCATGAGCATGGACGTTCTACACTTTCGTGGCGATGGCACTGTGTCGTTACGTCCGTCTGGTCTTGTCGATCTATACATCACTGCCCGTGAAAACGTCAGGCACGTACCTCGTGTGTCCTCCCATCCCCCCATCCCCTCCACGTCCGTCCCCACTGGCCATGTCTTTGTCGCCAGCACCCTGTCCCCGTAGCACACCCATCTCTTGCACCGCCGCCTTTGCCATGTGCACTGTGTTGCGGTCAACAACATGCTCCGTACCCAGCCAGCCAAGGACCTATACCCGGACTCCTTTTCCTGACCGTGTCCCACAGAGTGCATTGATTGCGCTTAGGGCAAGATGCACCGCTCCACGTACACGCAGTCCTCCTCTAGGGTGTTTGCCCCTCTGGACCTCGCCCATTCCAATTTCATGGGTCCGCTCCCTACTGAGTCTGTTGGGGAGCATGGCCGCTATGTCGTCATCCTCAATGAGGACTTCTCTTGCTACTGCTTGGTCTTCTGTCTTAGGCAGAAGAGCGATGTTGCTCCGACCATTCGGGACTGGCTTTTTTGTGCCGAGCATGAGTGTGGTGAGCCTCTCCGCCCCTTTCACTCCAATCGTGGTGGCGAGTATATGGGAGAGACCACAACTTTCCTTGCCTTCTGCGGTATCCACCACAAGACGTCGGCACCCTATTGACCGGCCCAGAACCGCGTCTCCGAGAGGTGGAACCGTACCATGGCTGACACCATCCGCACCATGCGAGTCAAGTTAGGCCTCTTTGATGGTTTCTTCTTTGAGGCGTGGCCTACATGACGTTGATCTTAAATCAGATTCCCCACGGACCCCTTCCCCGCCAGTCTATGCCATACGAGCACTAGTGCGGTCAGCATGCTGACCTCCGCCGAGCTTGTGTCTGGGGTTTCGTGGCCATTGTGTGGCTACTCGCCCCACTACATAAAGGCAAGTTTGCCCCCGTGGACGTCCTTGCACCTTCCTTGGTGTCTCTTGTCAGTCCAAAGCCTGGTGCTTTTGGGATCCCTCCCGACACTACATCTTTGAGAGCCACAATGCCCTCTTCTTTGAGGCATTTTTTCCTCGTGACCTCGTCCACCCCGGCTTGTTGGTGTCCCTCCTGTCACGAGGGGGAAGTGTTGAGTCCGTTCCCCATCCTACCGCTTCTGAGCGGCACATCACATGGTCCCTCCAAGCCGGTAGCCCCAATCGTGTCCGCTTGCCCCTCCGGGCCGGCATCCCCAGTCACGTCCGTAGGCTCCTCCGGGCCGGCAGCCCGAGTCGCGTCCGCTGGCCCCTTTGGACCGGCAACCCTAGTCGCGTCCGCCGGCTCCTCAGAGCCAGCAGTCCTAGTTGCGTTTGCTGGCCCCTCCGAGCAGGCAGCCCCAGTTGCGTCTACTGTCCCTTGCAGACCAGCAGTCCCAATCGTGTCCGTTGACTCCTCCGGGTCGACAGCCCTAGTCGCGTCCACTGGCTCCTCCGGGCCGGTAGCCCCAATCACGTCCGTTGGTCCCTCTGGGCGAACAGCTCCTGACGAGTCTAATCATCCCTCTGCGCTGGTAGCCTCGTCTACATTTGCTGGTCCTTCCGGGTCGGCAGACTCATCTGCGTTCGTAGGTCCCTTCGCACCAGCAGCTCCGTCTGCCTCCGCTAGCACCTTGGACTCGGTGCCATCTACAGCCCTATCACGCTACACATGTGGCCTAGGCAGCAGCCTCCGACCCAGGCCGTCCGTGAGCGCACAAATCACCACACCACACGCCGTGACATCTCGGCCCCCGTCGCCCCACGTGTCTCCTCTAGTCCTACGATTGTGAGTGGGGACCCTGGCACAAAGGCCCTTGGCCTCACCACTTTAGCCATCATTACAGACCTCCACTCGGGCTCAGCACTTGGCTACGCCATGCTCCACCAAGAGCATCGGCATACTGTCACGGCTACACTCACGCGTGTCCCACCTAGAGCTCAAGATGCACATGCCCTTGCAGTCTGCTCTACGTTGCGCCCGGAGGATACAGCCACCCTACGTGAGCCTCTTTCCTCCCCAAAGGCCGTACATTTGGATGCTGCCTGCGCCGACGAGCTCGCTGCTATTCGGCAACACCATGTGTATGATCTTGTCGATCTCCCTCCAGGTCGGAAGGCCATCGGTCCCAAGTGGGTCTTCCGGTGCAAGTGGAAACCAGATGGGTCATTGGACAAGTACAAGGACCGCCTCACAGCCAAGAGGTTTGCTCAGGTCCCTGGGATTTGATTACGACCACATTTTTGCCCCAGTTGGCCGATTCTCCACTAGCAGGGGGCTCTTTAGCCTTGTTTCCGAGCATGGGTGGGAGCTGCATCAGATTGACGTGAGCAACGTTTTCCTCCATGTCTCGCTAGAGGGTGAGGAGCTCTACATGGTACAGCCTCCAGACTTTGATGACGGCACTGGGAAGGTCTGGCGGCTGCGAAAGGCCCTCTATGGCCTGAAGCAGTTGCCTCGGTGCTGGAACCAGGAGATTAGTCACACGCTCCCCCGCGGTGGCCTCCTGCGCAGTATTGCAGACCCCGCACAATTCATCACCCCGTGACACCAGACCTTCACTGCCATCTTGGTGTACGTTGAGGATCTCCTAATTGCGACGTTAGACGTGGCTACCATCCAGCGCGTTAAGGACCTACTGCACAGAGCCTAAGGGATGAAGGATCTCGGGTCTGCCCGAGTCTTCCTGGGTATGGAGCTCGAGCATGATCGTTCCCAGTGCATCTTGCACATCCATCAGGCTGCCTATATACAGACTCTGACCACTCGCTTTGCCGAGGACTTGCCCCTCATGCCGAGCGCATCCTCACCCATGTCACCTGATGGCTAGGCAAAGTTGGAGAGCTCTGACCCAGCCGTTGTGGGGGAGCGAATTCATGTGGCCTCGTATATGAGATTCATCGGATGACTGATGTTCTTGGCGACAACGACGTGCCCAGATATCGCGTTTGTCGTGAACCTCCTGGTTCAGTTCTCTCAGGAGCCACGTCACCTCCACTTCAATGCGGCAATCCGAGTACTGCGCTATGTCATCTCGACTCCAGGACGAGGTCTCATGTTCCGCCGACAGCCGTCTGTTGTCGCGGTGGGTTACACCAACAGTGACTGGACCGGCCGTCCAGACGGTAAGAGCCGCATAGGTTGGATCTTTTGCGTTGGGGGCATGGCTGTGCCGTAGCACAGTGGCAAGCAAGGGTGCATTGCACGCAACAGTGCTGAGGATAAGTGCGTAGCCCTTGGTTCAGGCGGATGTGAGTGCGTGTGGCTGTGTCGTCTGTTGTCCGAGTTGCGTGAGTCAGTTGTATCCATCACGTTGCATTGTGATAATGAGAGCATCATGGCCATCCCCGACAATGACGGCATGCATCACACACGCACAAAACACATCAATGTTGAGTATCATTATGTGCATTCCTTGTTGTATGACGACAACGTCACCATTCTATGGGTTGAGACAGCACGCCAGCTGGCTGACTTCTTGACCAAGGCACTGAAGCGTGACTCGTTCAAGAAGGCTATGAGTTCAATCGGCATGAGTATGTGAGTTGCACTCTTTGTTCTAGCCTACGTCTCTATGTGTCCTGGGGGAGTTTGTCTGTTGAATGTATCGCTACCCATCCATGCGCACCGCGTCTGTGAGTCATGGGGGAGTGTTGGTTTTTTCACATTTCTCATTCTACTCTGTTGTGTCCTCCCGGCTTGTGTACATCCACGTGCAGATGACTGACTGCGCGACTGGATGCTGCTGGAGCGTCATCCGATGGAGCCGACACATGCTGAGGCCTACACACAGCTCGCTGGAGCCTCCTCCTTGCGGCAACGTGCTCAGCTCCACCGGCAGGCCTCCTTGGCAGTCAGGCCGCCGGCGGTCGCTACAACCGCAAATACTGTCTGCATGTGTCCAGCACTAGATCTGACTGTACTAATGTGTCTGCAGTGTCATGCTCGTCTAGGGTGCATGTCTCATGTTGCGTGGCACTGTTTGGCATCATGGACTATTGTAAGCACTGCCTGGGTTCGGCAAGCCATAACTCTTTGCTGCTATTTTTCTAGGGTTTTCTGACCGCATGACTGCGTTTGCAGCGTTGGTATTTTGGTATGGTCCAGTTCTCAGGCAAAACGGACGACGCCTGGGTTTGGGGCTGTCGGCCGTCTGGCAGGGCTCACCGAGAAAACATTGCCCGCCAGAAAATAGGTGTAGGTCAATTTTTTGATTGGCTGGTTAGCTGAGTAACAAGCTCTACCATTGTTGAGCTAGGGGGAGGGGGTGTTGTGTGTGTGTCGTACATGGCTTACGGTGACCCCTCGGCTCATGTCCATTCACGTGCAGATCCCTGAGACTGGGGACGGTGGTACAAGACCGGCGGCCGGCGGCGACGGACGCCCAGAAGACTCTCGTATTTTTTTGATTTGTGCCGTGGTACAGCACATAGGCGTGTAGCCTATCAGTACGTAGATCTTGTCGATGCGGCCATTATGGTTGAAACGGCTTGTCGTTGTGACGTGTCTACAGGGAGCTATGGCCAAAATAGTGTTTTTGCCAGTGTTTTTTCCAGCTAGAAGATAGCCCCCTTGTGCGCCGCGCGTGTGTGTACATCTTGTAGGGCCGTGGCACTAGTTAGGTTGTCCTGATCTCAGTTTTTATCTCTCTCTACACAATTCAACATTTGCAGCTTCTGACACTTGTGTTTGTGTCCCTAGCCAACCCCTTGCTGTTCTCACCTCCACCTGTGTGTGCTAGTGAGTTAGCGGGTCGGCTTGCATTTCCACGCCAACAACAGCAGTGCTAGGAAGCTCTCTCTCATGGTATTAGAGCAGTGAGCCAGTGCTCGCAAAGCTGCATAGCAGAGACGTAGCAACCGTAGTGGTAGTGAGCGATCACATCTGTTGCCTTGAGAGCGCCTGTCTCGGCGAGAGGTCCTTGGAGGACTCACCACCGTTCCCACTATTTTACTAATACATCCACAATAGTTTTGCGGCCGATCTGTGATAGCAGCAACCAGTCCGCGGAAACTCCGTGGTGTTCCGTGGCGACGAGGTCTCCGCAACGGACGCGGCAGCTCCGCGACCACAATGGAACTGGCCGACGGTGTCGCGGATCTACCGCGATCGCACGTGATGTTTCAAAATCGTCACCCTGTGGTGAAAGTACCGCGGCAGCTCCAAGGTGTTCCACGAATCCGTAGCATTGTGCCGAGGACGTCGGCGTTGTTCCAAGACCGTGGAGCTGCTGCGGCGGTCACGAGTCCGCGACAGTTCCACGGCAATTCAGCGGTCGCCAGTCGCGGCAGTCCTGCGGTGGTCGCGGAACGCACTGACGGGGTGCCCCGACAGTTTGCGGCACACCGCCACGTTCCGCACCAGCGCGAACGCGGTGGCTGTTTCTAGCACCTCACCGTGCTCCGCACCGGCGCAACCGTGTCCAGCCCAACCTGATCCGCGGCAGTCCGCAGAAATTACGTAGTAAAGTGCACCGCAAAGGTGTTCCGTGGAGGCATTCCGTGTAGGTGAAGTACCGCGGAGAGGCGTTCCGCCACAACAACCAAAAGAAAAAAGGGAGGTTAGGAGGGGAATCGGCCATCATGCCGAAGCTCACCCCCTCCAATGCCGCCACCGATGCAGCTGTCGAGGCTAGCACCGTTAGCGGCCAACGTCAACCACCGCCGTCGTCATCACAACGGCAGCAGCAACAGCAGCAGTAGCAGCAGTAGCAACAGCAGCAGCAGCAGCAACAGCTTCTATAGCAATAGTAGCAGCAACAACCTCTATAGCAACAACAACACCAGCAGCAGTAGCAACAGCAACAACGACAGTAGCAGCTACCTCAACAGCAGCAACATTAGTGGCCGCCAAGCCCGACAACATTGGCGCGCCAAGTGCGCTTGCTGGCTGACCTACAGGCAGAGAGTCGCAATACCTTGACAAAGCAGGTCAGTGAGCTGCAGGACCTGATCAGGGGCCTATTGCCTCAGCAGCAGCAGGCCTTGCAGCAGCAGGCCCTACAGCAGCAGGCCCTGGAGCAGCAGTAGCACCCGTCAGCAGACCCGAGCGAGGACCACCTCACTCCCGACGGCAATGCAGATGAGGTTACAGAGACTCTCTCTGACTTTGGCAAGGAGGGTGAGGAGGAGGTGCTGTAAGCACGTCTCATGCGCCTAGAGGCATGCCGCAGAGCACGTGAGGCCAATGCCGCCCTCCAGGGCACGAGCTCCAGTGTCAACGCCGGCCTGAGCTTGTCTCGCCGCCCTCTGAGCTTTCAGGAGCTGGCTCTGTGGACCCGCATGGACAAGGGGGTTGCCTCCTCTATTCTCGGTCCCACGGTAGCTTCAGCTGTCGCTCTACCGACGGTCAAGCCACCCAAGTGGTTTGAGTTAGACCCGCCCATCTTCCAAACTGGGAAGGAATTCAAGTCTTGGGAGCCGCGCTTTCGCATGTGGGCCATGAGCGAGGGAGTCCTTGCCTACTACCTCACCCCATACCAGGCATCTGACCCCGCTCAGATGCAGATGGCGGTCTGCGCTGCCTCCGGTCTTATGAAGGCTGTCCCAGACTTCACCAAGGACTTCAGTCGGTTCCTTGGCGATCCACTGACCGGCTCAGGAGCTAACCCTCACGAGACATGGGGACTGGCTGTCACTGTTCTTAAGGGCGCCACCCTGGCCCTGATGTCCCAGCTCCTCGCCGACTTCAACTCCCTCTGCCAGACTACTCAGGAGTCTGCAGCTGACTACTGGCGCCAGGCGATCCAGTTGTACGAGGAGCTGGGAGACGATGCCCCTTTGCAGTACTCCGCACTCCAGATCATCCTCTACGGCATTCACCCCGACTACACTTGCGTCTTCAGCAACTTCGACCAGACTCTACTTCACGACATGGCAAGCAACGGGACCCTGCCATGCTAGGCCACCATCCACTTTGTGGAGCTCGCCGGCATGGACGCCATAAACTGCGCTCGCCGCAGCACGGCTTTAGCTGCAGTTGCCGTCGCCTCTCCCTCCCTGCCATCTACATCTACAGCAGCTTGAGCTCAAGGGAAGAAGGGCCGCTAATCGTCAGGTGGTGGTTCTAGCGGGGGGACCAGCAGCGGCACCAGCACCACCAGTGTCAGCCGGAGCAGTAGCAGCAGCGGCGGCGGCAGGAGCAGCAGTGGTAGCAGTGGATCCGGCAGCACAATGGGCCGCCGGCTCATGTGCCTCAACTGCGGAGGTGACCATCGTTATCTCGACTCCACTCGTCTGACAGGCCGCCCGTTGGACTGGACCAAGGTCACTCGTGGGCTGCAGCAGGCCCACAAGGCGCGCATGCGGCAGACGTCCAATGTGACCGCTCACTCGGACGCCACTACTGCAGCCGTCACAGAGGAGTCCGCCGCCATATCTGGCTCCTACGCGGATCCCCGCAAACATGCGCTCGTCGAATACAACAGAACGATCATCGAGGTGTACCTCACCTTGCGCTCATCTCAGGGAGGTGCGAGTGAGTTGACTAAGTCGAGGGGTCCTACTGCCTTTGGACTGTCTGTGTTGTTGCATGATGATGCCTGTGGTGGTTCCAATGCCCAACCGTGTGCGCGTGATGGACGTGACGATGTGTCTTGGTTGCATGCGGCTCATGTGCGCTCCGCTGGTCGCCTTGTTGTGTCCCCCGCTGAGGGTCCTGCTGCCACGCCTTGTTCGGTCGCCAAGTGCCACGTTGCCCCTTGTACGCGTGTCACCGACGCCACCTGGTTCATTGACTCTGGCGCCACCCACCACATGACGTGTCGCCGTGACGCCTTCGTGGTCCTGCATCCTGTTGGCATTGTTCGCTCTGTTTGCACTGCAGCTCGCCATGGGGTCCCTGTCTAGGGTGTTGGGGTTGTGCAATTCAACGGGCCCGCTGGTCCCGTATACATCTCCGACGTTCTCTTTGTCCCTGATCTGGAACGCAGTTTGCTGTCTGTCCATGCTTGCACCAAGATGGGCCTGGGTGTCACGCACACAACTGTTGATGCTCGCACCTTTGTTCATGACACCAAGGAGAACGTCCTCATTCGGAAGGTCGTCGATGATCTGTATCACATTTCTGGGTCATGTGCGAGTGTACCCCCCTTGCCTCCGTCTCCCACTGCTTGTGTTTTTGTCGCTGGTGCTCTATCCCCCGAGCACCACTGTCTCCTGCATCGACGCCTCTGTCATGTGCACCTGGGGGCTGTCAAGAGGCTGGTCCGCACTCAGCCCGCTCTCGGTCTTGATGCGCCATCCTTCGAGGCGCCGCCCACGACCAATTACCTGGCCTGTGCTGAAGGCAAAAATGCACCGGTCCACCTATCCTGCGCCTGTCTTCGGGGCTCGTCGGCCCTTGGAGCTTGTATACTCCAAACTCATGAATCCGCTCCCTGTCGAGTTTGAGGAGGACCACGGTCGCTACATCCTGACATTGACTGATGAATTCACGCGCATGCGCTGGGTCTACAGTTTGCGACAGAAGAGCGATGCCGCCATTGCAGTCCGCATTTGGCTGGTCATGGCCGAGCGCCAATCTCCCCACCGCCTTCAGACCTTTCACTCGGTCCGCGACGGCGAGTACCTTAGGGACATGGCCCGCTCCTTCACTTAGCTTGGTGTCTTCCACAACCTCTCCGCTCTTGCCACCCCCTAGCAGAATGGTGTCTCAGAGCACTGGAACCGCTCAATGGAGGATGCGGTCCGCGTCATGCACGCCGACAGTGCCATGCCTGAGGCCTTTGCCTTCAAGGGCATGGCGACCATGACCTGGGTCTGGAACCGCATTCCCCACTGCCCCCTCCTAGGTCATCGCACGCCCTACAAATTGTGGTGCGGGCGTCGTGCAGATCTGCGCCTGACCCATATCTGGGGCTCCCTTGCCTGCATGTGCTTCACACTGGAGCAGTAGAGGAGCAAGCTCTCTCTACGGGGCCGCATCTGCACCTTCGTTGGCGTCGCCCCGCGGTCCAAAGCCTGGCGGTTCTGGGACCCCGAGCGATGCCGCATCGTGGAGTCCCGTGATGCTCTCTTCTTTGAGCATCTCGCCTTCCGCGACCTTGCCCGCATCCACGCTGTGCGTGCTGCACATGCCCCCGGGTGTGCCGGGCCAAGTAGTGTGGGGGAGGCTCCTGGCACGGTTGGCATAGTGCCCCCATCCAGTACGATCACTTCGTTGCCGACACCCCAGGGGCTGTCCCCAGAGGCTGTGCCCAGCGGCACCCCAAACCCCGCCCCATCTGCGGCTCACTCCTTTGTCCCCGACTCTCTACTGTCACCCGTGTCCAAGTCTGCCTCCGAGTCTGTCTCTGCGTCTGAGGCTCTGTTTGATCCTTCCCCTGCATCCGCGTTTGAGGCTCTGCCGGATCCTGCGCTTGCTTCTACGTCTGAGGCTCTAACGGATCCTACGTCCGCATCCGTGTCTAGCTCTAAGCCTTCCCTGCCTCCGACCGCGGACATGTCTGCGTCTGCCGTGGCCCCGTCTCCGAATGTTGAGACTACACCAGCCTCGAGTGGCGAGCCTGCCGTGCAGTCCACACTGGCATGTGAGTCCGCAGCACCCAATGCTCCTGCCCAGTCGGACCCCTACACATGGGCACCCGGCGGACGTCTCCGCCCACACCCCACGCACAACGTCGTCAGTGGTGACTCGGGCACGAAGGCCCTCGGCCTGAGTGCTCGCGGCCTCGCTGAGGTTCACCCTGGCTGTGCCACTGGTAAAGCATTACTTGCTCATGAGCGCGGTCTTGCTCGTGACGCTGCTGAGGCCATGGTGACAATCGACCCTCCCTCTGCGGCGTATGCCCTGGCTACACGCAGTGCACCAGTGCTCTCTCCCGACCCCACCAGTCTGCCTGAGGCCTTGTCAGCCTCCGACGCTGAGCAGTGGCACACTGCCTGCTAGGCAGAGCTCGATGCCATCCAAGAGCACGGCGTCTTTGAGTTGGTGGACTTGCCAAAGAACCCCAAGGCCATCAAGGCCAAGTGGGTTCTACGCAAGAAGCTCAAGCCAGACGGCATTGTGGAGCGCTACAAAGCGCGCCTGACAGCAGAAGGCTTCTCTCAGGTCCCTTGCGTGGACTACAATAAGACCTTTTCCCCTGTTGGGTGGATGACAACCACGCCCACGCTGCTGAGCCAGGCGGCACAGCACGTCTGATAACTCCATCAGATGGATGTCAACAACGCATTCCTGAACGGGGACCTTGAGGAGGAGATCTACATGGTCCACCCACCCGGCTTTGAGGATGGCACCGGTCGCGTATATTGGCTGCGGAAGGCCTTGCACGGCATGAAACAGTCACCTTGGTGCTGGAACCAGGAGATTACCAGCATGCTGAGACACGTTGGGTACATTCAGAGTGATGCTGATCCATCCCTGTTCCTCTCACAGTCCCAAGCACCACTCGATGCCATCCTCGTCTACGGGGACAATATTCTGATCGCCTCGCCTGACCTCGGAGCAGTGAACGTTGCCAAGGGCGTTCTCTCCTCGGCCTACAAGATGAAAGATCTTGGTGAGGCCTCTGTCTTTTTGGAGATGGAGATCATGCGCGACCGTGTCCTCCGCACACTCCGTGTCTATCAGGGATGTTACGTAGAGACTGTTGGGGAGCGCTTTGCCGACCTCCTCACTGCTGTCCGCACGGCTTCCACGCCCATGACCCCTGAGGGGCAGGCCGCCCTGAAGGTGGATGACCCAGCTGACCTGGGGGAGCCAGTCGATGTGACCCTGTACCTGCGAGTCATGGGCTCGCTCATGTACTTGGCCACCATCACACGGCCCGACATTGACTTCACTGTCAACCTGCTCACCCAGTTCTCGCAGGCTCCACGCTAGCAAACACTGGAGGCCGCAGTCCGGTGTGTGCGCTACATCTTGTCCACTACACGCTTTGGCCTGTGCTTTCGCAAGCAGGTGTTAGTTGTGCTTGATGGGTACATAGACATTGACTGGCCGTGGAGTCCAGATGGTAAGAGCCGCACCGGCTACATCGTTCTCATTGGAGGCACTGCACTGTGCTGGCAAAGAGGGAAGCAGGACTGCATTGCACGCAGTATGGCTGAGGTAGAGTATGTTGCTCTAGGCGCCGGTGTAGCGGAGTCTGTCTGGCTCGTTCCTCTATTGCGTGAACTGCGTCAGTCCATTCCCCCCGTGCTTCTCCAGTGTAACAACATGAGCGCGGAGGCCATCGCCAATAACTCAGGTGTGTTCCATGCACGCACAAAGCACATCAATGTTGTACACCACTTGGTGCGTGATCTGGTTAACCGTGGTGAGATTCGAGTCATCCACGTGGGCACTGATAGGCAATACGCGGATTTTCTGACCAAGGCTCTAGGTCGTTCGAAGTTTCATGCGGCCACTCGTTCCGTGGGACTCTGCCCAATCCCTGTTGCAGGTTGATTCCTCATGTGCCAACTTGCCTCTGTTGTGCTTGCTGCCTGTAGCGGCTGTGTGTATCCTGTTCTGTCCAGCGTTAGTTTCTGCATGTGCATGGACGTGTTTCGCCCTCCGGTCATGGGGGAGTGTTGTTGTGTGTGTCGTACATGGCTTACGGTGACCCCTCGGCTCATGTCCATTCACGTGCAGATCCCTGAGACTTGCGACGGTGGCATAAGACCGGTGGCCAGCGGCGACGGACGCCCAGAAGACTCTCGTATTTTTTGGATTCGTGCCGTGGTATAGCACATAGGCGTGTAGCCTATCAGGAAGTAGATCTTGTGGATGCGGTCATTCTGGTTAAAACGGCTCGTTGTTCTGACGTGTCTACAGGGAGTAATGACCAAAACAGTGTTTTTGCCACTGTTTTGTCTTGCTAGAAAATAGCGCCTTTGTGCGCCGCGCGTGTGTGTGCATCCAGTAGGGCCGTGGCACTATTTAGGTTGTTCTGACCTCAGTTGTTATCTCCCTCTGCACAATTCAACATTTGCAGCTTCTGACACTTGTGTTTGTGTCCCTAGCCAACCCTTTACTGTTCTCATCTCAACCTATGTGTCCTAGGGAGTTAGCTGGTCGGCTTGTACTGCCACGCCAGCAACAACAGTGCTAGGAAGCTGTCTCTCAAGGGGGGGGGCTAGAGCTTGGAGGGGTCTCCCGTTGTTGTTCATACTTCATTCCTAATCAGTCACTTTCAGTTTTCAGCTGCTTTCTGGCGCTAACACTAGTGCACACATTTCTGAGTAACAAACCTAGAGCATCAAGACTTAGACTCTGGAGTGGCAGACTGAGGGGCCAGCAGACTAAGCAACGAGCGTGGAAGCCCGTACGCTACATCAACAACGCTGTTGCCCCAACGTACTGCCTAGCATTTCTTTTCAAAAGCAACCATCCTCCAACTCTCCAAATGAAAATCAACCAGCTGCCCACCCCTTTTTGATGATGGATCATAGCACGTGTTTCGGACATGACAGGGAAAAAAATACAATGGTGCATGTGGCTGATCCACAGTGAATGACACAAATCTTGTCATGCATCGATGCGACATGGTATTTGGTGGGAACATGACATTTGTTTAGCGTTTCTGTGTTCCTCAGATAACGTTGGCATATGCATTGTTTCATGTACGAAATTGTGATGTGCGTTTTTATCTGTGCTATGTCATCATATGCCTTGTTTTATCATTGTGCAGCATTATCATATGCATTGTTTTGCGCACGACAATGGTACATAAGCTGTTTTGTTCTAAAAAGTGGGTATGTGTGACTTCCTCTCCATTTCTGCTGATTTTGTGGAGCAGACCACGTGTTGAGTCATAGGTTGTCCCATCAACATGTAGGTTGAGATAATGCGTGGAAGCTTCCTAGCAACACAGCCGCTGAGTAGGCGTCAGTGCCTGGTCAGACGGTGACGACAGTCACAGGTCGTGCACACAACGGCAAGGGTTTGGCTAGGAGACACAAGACAAGTGTCACAAATGCTTGAGTAGCATATGCAGAGAGAGATAACAAATGGCAGGTCCAAGGCATAAATACCTGCCGCGGCGCACGGCGGGTGTCGCACGCGGCAGTCCAAGAGCTGTCCTAAACCCGGCCCAAACCATTGTTTTGGCCATAACTCTGCGCACAATGTCAGAATACTACGCCGTCTGAACCTAGACGTGCAAGATCAACAGACGGACACTACGACTGGTCACATGCATGCATTCATCATCAGACGGTGGACATACAATGCAAAAACATGCAAATAGGGCTCATGGCCAGTCCGTGGAAAGACGCCTGCAGGCAGTAAAAAGGACAGCAGAGAGTCCCGGCACCATCTGGGGCTCTGGAACGGTAGTCAGCCAGCTCCAAGCCGGTAGTCCGCCGCCAGTCATCACACAGGTGTCACCAGGGCCCGCCTCAAGGATCTGCACGAATATGGACACGGCCGAGTCTTCACAGTAAACTGTACACGAACGTCACAAATCACAACACTCCCCCATGACCCGATGGTACGCATGTCCATACACGTGAAACACTGGTACAAACACAATAGTGAGTGACACAAACAGATGAGGCACAGACGCACATCCCAGACTCAACCACCCTCAGGCATGGGGCAAAGCCCAAGAGAACGAATGGCCACAAGGAACTTTCCACGAGCTAGTGCCTTCGTCAAGACGTCAGCACGCTGCATGTCAGTGCCAACCCACATGACGCAGATCACGCGTCGCTCCACCAGATCACGAACAAAGTGATGCTCAACCGCAATGTGCTTTGTGTGAGCATGAAAGACACCGGAGTTCTCCACAATGGCGAGAGCACTCTGGTTGTCGCAACGCAGCACAATGGTGGGTACTGACTGCCCAAGCTCTGCAGCCATGCTGCCTTTGCAGCCCTTGCGCCGAAAGCAACGTACTCTGCCTCCGACGAACTACGTGCGATGCAGCCCTGCTTCCCGCTTTGCCAAAACAGAGTGGTACCACCGAGCAGAAACACGTAGCCAGTACGGTTGCGCCCATCTAGGCTCCAAGCCCAGTCGCTGTCGGTGTAGCCGTCAAGGACCACCGAACACTGTCGATGAAAACAGAGTCCGAGGTACGGTGTGGAGACCACGTACCGCACCACTCGGGCAGCCGCATGAAGGGCTCTCGCACATGGAGCCTACAAGAACTGAGCGAGGAGGTTGACGGCGAACACGATGTTAGAATGCGTGGTAGTGGCCAGGTACATCAGAGATCCGATGAGACGGAGGTACAAGGTCAAGTCCCTTGTCTCCCCCAGCTGTGTAAGGTCATCCACCTTTAGGGCATCCTGCCCATCGGGTGTAAGAGGTGTGGAAGCGGAGGGCACTACACCAAGGAGATCGCTAAAGCACTCCCCCACGACCCGTGCGTATCCGGCCTGATGCAACACCAGTGTCCAATGTCTACGATCTCGCACGATCTCCATACCGAGAAACACCGATGCAGGATCGAGGTCCTTCATCTGGTAGGCGGTCTACAGGATAGCCTTGGCCTCCTTCACGGCCTCCAGGGACGGAGACGCGATCCGAAGGTCATAGACATAGACCAGGATGGCGGTGAACCGCTCGGGTGTCGGTAGGATGAAAAGAGAGGGGTCTGCCTCACTCTGTACGTATCGTGCATGAGTCAAAGTGCCAGTGATCTCCCGGTTCCAACACCGCGGAGATTGCTTGAGGCCGTACAAGGACTTGCGCAAGCGCCAGACCTTGTCACCGTCCTCAAAGCCCGGTGGGTGAGCCACATAAATCTCCTCATCCAGAGAGCCATGGAGGAACGCATTGTTCACATCAATCTGGTGCAGTTCCCCATCATGTTGAGCCACTACACCAAACAGAGCTCGAGCTAAGGTCATGCGGCCGACAGGGGCAAAAGTGTCAGTGTAATCGACTCCCTCAATCTGAGAGTACCCCTTGACGACCAAGCGGTCCTTGTAGCGTCCCTGTGAGGCATCCGGCTTCACCTTCTTGCGAAAGACCCACTTGACCTGAATAGCCTTCCTCCCAGGAGGAAGGTCGACAAGCTCGTAGACTCTGTGCTCTTGGATAGGGCAAAGCTCATCCTCGTAGGCAGCACGCCAAGCGTTAGCATCCTGTGATGAGAGAGCCTCCCTCATTGTGGCCGGGTCGGGCGCCATAGAGGGAGAACTCTGCGTGGCAAGAGCACACACCTCAGTGCCGGGCCTGACAACCAGGAGATCAGCTGCTGCGTCACAGGCGATATGGAACTCGCGTGTGACGAGGTCGTGCCCTACGGGGCACGCTGGATTTACCTCTGTGAGCGCAGTGCGGACACTCAGGCCTAGGGCCTTTGTGCCAGGGTCACCACTCGCGATGCTACGAGAGGAGCACCTGGGTCCGGGGCCCGACGCTCGTTGAGCTCCAAAATCCAGTGGTCGAAGATGGCCTCCGGCCTCACGGGAGTAACCTGGGGTCAAGGGACGCACCTCAGGCTCAGGGACAGGTGCGACCAAAGCGGGTGAGGGCTGAGACAAGGCAGCCGGAGAGGCCGTGCGAGGAGATGCGTGTGTGGGGAACACGGGGCTGGGTGTGACAGTTGGAGCAGACAAGACTGGACCTGACACTGAGGCAGGAGTACCAGCTGACGTAGGAACGAGAGTGGGCGAGGCTGGATCAGATATAGGGGTGCGAGCCGACGCAGATGTTGGTGCAGAAGGAGGCGTGGGAATAGAGGTACCTACGGGGTGTGAAACAGGCTGTACAGGCGAGATCTCTGGACCAACGGCAATGATCGCCGGATCATGAAGGGCCGGAGACCGAGAGGGGGCTTGAGCGGACAGATCAGCCTGATGAGAGGTGCTCGCTGGCGTGGAAGTCTCCCCCATCCGCCGAGAACCCTCATACGAAGGAACATGGGTGGCGGAGAGAGCTGTGATCGAAGTCAGGTCACGGTAGGTGAGAGACAAAAAAACAGCGCGTCCCGGGACTCAATGACGCGACGACGAGTATGGTCCCAGAAGCGCCAGGCGTTCGACCGCAGGGAAATGCCTATGAAGGCACACAAGCGGCCCCAAGGTGAGACCTTGGATACCTGCTGGTCCTCGGTGTACCACACGGAGGCCAGGGAGCCCCAGACGTGAGCGAGATGAAGGTCAGCACGGTGTCCAAACCAGAGCTCGTACGGTGTAATTCGGCCCGAAAGCGGACCGTGCGGGAGGAGGTTCCAGACCCAAGTCATGTAGGCGAAACCCTCAAAGACAAAAGACTCTGGAAGACCACACTCAGACCGCATGGCGCGAACCGCATCCTCCATGGTGCGGTTCCAACGCTCAGATACACCGTTATGCTAGGGGGTAGCAGGAGCGGAGACCTAGTGAAAAATCCCGTGCTCAGCAAGGAAGGAGTCCATCTCCCCAAGGAACTCGCCGCCGCGATCCGAGCGGAAGGTATGTAGCGTGTGGCGGGACTGACGCTGAGCCATCACTAGCCAGAGTCGAACCGCAAGGGCGGCGTTGCTATTCTGACGTAGGCTGTAGACCCACCGCATCCGGGTAAAGTCATCCGTCGGAGTCAGAACATACCGACCCCTCTCTGGCAAGGACTCGATCGGGAGAGGGCCGAGAAGGTCTG
>SZWC01005691.1:129165-140686 GCA_023375785.1 Penium margaritaceum | reverse complement strand
GGGCCCCCGGGGGGGGGGGGGGGGGGGGAGAACGGGGCCGACCGGCCCACTCAGAGGGCCCCCCCCTGATGGGTTGAGGGGGCCCCTCTGAAGGGGCGAGTACCCTCAGAGGAGGGCTCGGAGGCCCTCCTCGCTTCGGCAGCAGCAGCTGCAGCGACAGGTGCATTTGCTACGGTTGCTGCTGCTGCTGTTGCTTCTACTGCTTCTATTGCTGCTGCTTCTACTACTGCTATTGCTGCTGCTACTGCTCTGCGCAGCAACTGCTGCTTCCTATAGCCACCGCTGCTATTGTTGCTGACCCCGCTGCTGCTTGCTGTTAACACTGCTGCTGCTGCTACTCCACGTTTCTGCTCCTGCTGTCGCTGCTGCACGCTGCTGCTGTTGCCGCCTCTGCTTTAGTGGCTCCTACTCCTGTTGTTATAAGCTGGTGCTGCTGACGCCGCTGCTGTAGTGGCTGATGTGCTACTGCAGCTGCTATTGTTGCTGTTGCTACGCGGCACAGCGGCGGCTGCTATTGCTGCTGTTGCTGCCGCCTATGCAGCTCCTACAAATGCTAGCGCTGGCCGCTACTCTACTGCTACCGCCGCGTCTGATGTTACTGTGAGCGGTTGTGATGCTGCCACTACTCTTGTTGTGTGGCAACGCAGCTGCCGCGGCTGCTACGTCTGGTACTGCTATTGGTGTTGCCATGGCAGTTGTTAATGTTGCGGTGCACAGTTCACCACCCCTGTGGCGTTCACGTGCAGTCGCGTCGCGCTCCCTCACGCTGCTGCCGGCGCAGTGCCACGTGGCGCGTTCTCTTTGCGTTCCGCCCACTACTGCTGCTTCTGCTGCTCACACGCCCCCCATGTGCTCTGATACCAAATTGGAAATGTTTTAGGGTATGCTGGCCCATGCAAAAACAAACATGAGCTTTGTGTGTGAGTGTGACGCAAGACGGCAAGAATTTGGCCAAGTCTAGAACGCTGAATACAAACAAACAGAGAGAGAATACAAATGAGCCCCTAGCAAGCTTAAGTAGGGGCGGCGGCAGCAAGCCGCACCGGGTGTAGGTAGGCCTACTATGACGGACAGACGCAGTAGGCTAGTGCAGGGAGAGCAACAGGCAAAGAGACACCATGGATTGTTCGACGAGAGCAGGAGTTGCAAGTGAGTAACAAGCAATCGAGCATTCGGAGTTACATGCTTGGGGCAATGAGCGAGCGAGAAGCGAGCTTGACGTCACTCGCTGCTCTTGAGTGTGGTTGAGCGAGATTCGACCCAGCACCCAGATTAATTCTCCCCTCCACATAAGAGGCCCATATCGGATCAGGAGGCCAGTGAGAACTAGGTTTGGGAGAGGCCCTGGCTATCCATCACTGAACCACCACAAAAGTCACACAAGCACACAGCATTCATCATCGGCTTGGTAACAGTCTTTGATCACTCCTTAGAGGGTCCGCTGCTTCATGTCGCCACATCGAGTCAGCGAGCTATCCAGCGGCAATGTCTTCCCCTTGTCAGTCACCTGCATAAGTGATGTGAGAGTGCGACGAGGCCAGAGGTCACCACATGAGTCTGACACATAAACCAACACTCCCCCATGACCCACAGCTGGACAGAGCACAAGCCAACCACAGGCACAAAACTGACATCACGAGCAGTGACGATAGACGGTACACAGACATGTACTTGCACAACAGCTCAATCTGGAACATCACGAGCGCATAAAAATCCAACCGCATGAACGGCTGCCTTGAAGACGTTGCTGCTCAGTGCCTTTGTGAGGAAATTATCTCACTGCTGTCTGGTGTCTACCCACACGATTTGGACATCACCGGCAGCCACCCGCTCACGCACAGAATGGTGTTCAACATTGATATGCTTCGTGCGAGTGTGATGCATGCCATTGTATTCAGTAACTTCCTTCGTGCTTTGGTTGTCACAACACAACGTAATGCAACGGATAGGGATACGCAATTGCTGAAACAGGCGACACAACCAGACACTCTCACAGGTGCCTGCGCCAAGGGCAAAACACTCAGCCTCACTGGAGATGCGCGCCACGCAACCTTGCTTACCACTTTTCCACGAGATCGCCGTCCCCCTAACGAGGAAGATGTAGCCTGTGCGGCTACGGGCATCAACGTCATGTGCCCAGTCACTGTCAGTGTATCCATCAACGACCACTGACGGCTGTGCCCGTTAGCAAAGATCGACACGAGCAGTGGAGAACGCATACTTGACGACGCGCAGTGTTGCCTCCATGTGTCAAACTCTAGGACACTGTGAGAACTGGGCAAGGAATTTCACAGCGTAGGCAACATCTACCCGCGTATTGGTAGCCAGGTACATCAGAGACCCTATCACTCTCAGATAGTCAGTCACCTCCACTGTCTCCCTTAGCTTTGACACGTCCAGTGTCTTCAGCAGCCGTTGTCCAACGGGCGTCATCGGTGTAGAAGCGGTAGGAACAGCCTCAAGATGGGAGGCAAAGCGCTCCCCCAGGCTCCTGACATACGCGGCCTGGTGAACATGGAGAACACAGCGAGCACGGTCACGCTCGAGCTCCATGCCTAGAAAGACTTGGGCCAGACCCAGGTCTTTCATTTCGTACGTGGACTATAGCAAGGACTTGACGGAGATGACTGCATCACGACTGGGTGACGCGATCAGTAGGTCATCGACATAAATGAGGATGGTTGCGAAGGGTGCCGACACAAGAGTGAAGAAAAGGGAAGGATCAACGGTGCTTCACCGGTACCCCCCCTTCTCCAATGTTGAGGTGATCTCCTGATTCCAGCACCTGGGAGACTGTTTGAGGCCGTACACGGCCTTACGCAGTCTCCAGACCATGTATGTGCCATCCGCAAGCCCTGGAGGCTGAATCATATAGATCTCTTCCTCCAGACGTCCGTGTAGGAAGGCATTGTTGACGTCCATCTGCTCGAGCTCCTAGTCATGATGTGCAACGATGTTGAGGAGAGCTCGAGCAGTGGTGTAGCGGCCGACAGGGGCAAACGTCTCGTCGAAGTCAACGCTGGCGACCTGGGAGAAACCCGCGGCCGTAAGACGTGCCTTGTACTTGTCGAGCTCGCCGTTGGGCTTGTACTTGCGTCGAAAGACCCATCGCACATCAATGGCCTTGCGACCTGGTGGCAGATCAACGAGCTCATACACGGCGTGGTCATCTAGAGCTCGAAGCTCATCACGCATGGCAGCCTCCCACTGCTGTGAGTCAGGTGCTGCGCGTGCCTGGCAGACCGTGGTGGGATCGGGTGACAAGGGCGACACAGCGGTAGTAGTGGCATGACACTCTGCAACGCTGCCAAGAATAGTTGCGTCTAGGGCTTGCTCATGCTCCGTTAGGAGCAATGCATAGCCAAGGGCAGAGCTGGGATGGACAACCCAGGTGGCTAAGCCCAAGGCATCCATGCCGGTCGGTAAAGCTGGTGACTACACAGGCTGTGACTGCAACGCTCGAGAGTGAGGTGTAGAGATGCTCTGAGGGCATGTGGGGAGAGCACGCAGACCACCACCACGAACAAAGGGAGAGACAGGGACTGGTCCGGAGGGAGAAGCAGGGGCTGACATGGCAGGAGCCGGCGAACTGGACACTGGGAGCGGACTAGAGGGGGTCACGGAGGATTGTGTAGGCGACATGAAGTCGGGCGTAGACGGGGAGGACAAGGTAGGGGCAGCCGGAGCAGTGGGCGGCAAGCCCGTAGAGAGACGTGCAGAGTCTGTGTCAGACGCGAAAGGCCGCACCGAGGGTGAAGGATGCTGAGTGGAGACAGCAGCAGGACCCGCGGGAACAGTAGGGACATCAGGGTCGACCTCCCCCCGCAACCGAGAGAGCGGAAGAAAGGAGTCCGAGGTGACAGAACGACTGAGGTCACGGAGGAAGAGGGACTCAAAGAACAGGGCATCACGAGACTCCACAACACTCTGGCGCTCTCGATCCCAGAAGCGCCAGGCTTTAGACTAGGAGGAGACACCCAGGAAGAGGCAGAGGCGACCACGTGGGGAAAGCTTCCCATCGCGAAGGTCCTCGGGGAGCCAGACAGACACAATACAACCCCAAACGCGAGCGAGGCGAAGATCGGCGCGGGCGCCAGACCAACGCTCAAAAGGGGTGACTGTGCGCAGGAGGGGACTGTGGGGGACACGGTTCCAGACCCAGGTCATGTAGCACATCGCCTTAAAGGTGAACAAAGGGGACAGACTAGACTCAGACAGGAGAGTCCGGACGCCATCGGTGAGCGTCCGGTTCCAACGTTCAGAGACACCGTTTTGCTGGGGTGTGTAAGGAGCGGAGGTCTCCGGACACACCCCCTTAGACTCAAGGAGGCGGGCGGTGGGTCCAAGGAATTCACCACCGCAATCACTGCGGAAGACACGCAGGGAGCGCTGACATGACCGTTTTGCTTGCAAGAGCCAAGAATCGAGGATTGCGCAAACATCACTCTTCTGGCAAAGAGCGAAAATCCAGCGAAATCGAGAGAAGTCATAAGCGAGGCACAAAACATACCTCCCGGCTCCCCTTAGAAACTCATGGGGGAGGGGACCCATGACGCCAGCATGAACAAGATCAAGGGGATGGGAGGACTGGGAAGTAGAGAGGGCAAAAGCAAAGCGGTGCATCTTGCCCTGGGCGCAATCGAGACAGTCGGAGGGGCAAGGCGTCGGAAAAGTGGACGGGGTAAGACCAAGCGCAGGTTGGAGGTGGAGCATGCTGGTGATGGCATCAGTGTGAACGTGCCCGAGACGACGATGCAAGAGATGAACATGGGCAGGAGAAAGAGAGGGAGCGACGTGGATGAGAGAGGCGCCAACAGAGGGGGTGGAGGGTGCAAGAAGAGGAACACGATAGAGCTGGTCAAATTTGACAACCTGAAGGACGACACGACCAGAGGAGCGAAGATGGACAGTGCCGATACCCTGACTAGCAGAGAAATCCATGCCTTGATCGTCTAGAGAGGTCACTGGCAGCAGGCTGAGTTCCAAACAAGGCACATAGAGGACGCCAGGCAAGAACAGCACGCCACTGGGGCCGACGAAGCGGGCGACGCCAACCTTCTGAACAGGAAGCAACTGCCCAGACCTGGTGCGAAAAAAACGAACAGGACCGGCAAGACCCAACGAGATTAAGGAGGCACGGACCGACGTCATGTGATGGGTGGCCCCGGAGTCAAGGACCCAGAAGCCACCTGAGACCCGAACCCCGGGAAGGACACCACAGGAAGCAACAGTGCCAACAAGAAGGGATGATGAGGCGCACGCGGCAAGGCGACGAGGGAGCACAAACGAGTGCCAATGCTCGACCCACAGAACAGACGCAGACGGACATCCAAGAACATGACCAGGGGGATCCCCACGAAAGACAGAGTCAGTATGACATGAGGAACCTCTGGCCATCGCAGCGACACTCTCACCTCCCTGATCACGCAGGTGAAGACGTTGAAGAAGGGACTGCTCCAGCTGGCGCTCGTTGGCGACGGAGGGTGTCAGAGAAGGAGCAGGGGGCCCCAAGGAGGGAGGAAGCCATGAAGTAGGCTGGAGACGGTGGTCCTGAGTAGGCAGGTGCCCCATACGGCGGTGGCAAACCCTAGGGAAACGCGGTCGGTGGAGGTGGAGGGAGGACACGGGCGGTGAAGTAGGCCTGTGCAGAGGAGAGACCTGTAGACTGCGTCGAGGAGGTGGAGCTGGAGCTGGACCTGGAGCTGGTGCTTGAGGTGGATGAGGAGCTGCTTGAGCGAGCCCAGTGGGCACGCATGGCGCGGGCAATGCGAAGATCATTAGGCGGCGGAGGACACTTCCAAGCACAGTGCTCAGAAGAGCCACAGTTCTAGCACACCACCTTGCTAGGAACCCGAGAGGGGGAGTCAGAGTGCTTCCCCTTACCCTTGCCCTTGCCGCGACCACGGCCGCGGCCCTGAGAGGCAAGAGCTACAGCGACAGAGGAGGAGGTGGATGACGTGATAGAGGTAGAGGTGGAGCCGGAGGAAGAGGCAACAGAGGTGACAGCAGCAACCCAAGCGACTAGAGAACGGTGAAGACGCTTGTTTTGCAGGCTCATCCACCAAGCAGCAAGACGCTCTGCGGCAAAGTCCCACAGTGCTCCAACACCAGGAGGGGATCGAGGCGGCACAGACTGGGACGCAAGGCACTGTAGTTCATCGGCTTTTATGTCGTAAAGTTTCGGGATCAACCCATTGACCATGGTGAGCACCGCCGAGAGCTGGTCGGGCGCAGCAGTGTCAAGCTCACAAAGCAACTTGAGCCCGCGTGCCCAATACGCATCGGCCGATTCGTCCGCACGCATTATGAGCGTGTTGAACTGCACTGTGAGTGCGCTTTGAGCGGCCTGGCCAGTGATACTAGAGCGGCGGCGAAGCACGGTGTATGCGCCAATGGGGTTAGCAGGGCGTTGGGCGACAGGATCTGCGTTGTATGTGCCAACATCATCAACAAGCGTCTCAGGTGCGGCGGCGATGAGAGCGTGGACAGCATGAGCAGACTCATCAGTGACAGGCGCGAAAGGCGAAATTGTAGGGAAGTAATACTGCCACAGGCGTTCCCCTTCAGCCCAGGCACTGAAGCGAGTTTCCCAGGTAGAGAAAGCAAGCCCAGTAGCGAGGACAAGGGGTTGTGAGAAGAAGTCACGCTGGCGGGCCGCGGCGACAGTGGTGGCAGCAGGTGCAACAGCAGAGGAGTTGGCAGAATCAGTGCTAGCGGCAGACGGCGTGGAGGAGGCACCAGCACTGGTGTTGGCAGGAGTGCCAGAGACAGAGGCAGCAGGGAGACACTTGAGGACGAGAGCAGCGACTTCATCAGGAGGACTTCATGCAGCGCGATTGTCGTTCGTGACTTTGAGGTGATCTTCAGCCTCTCGTTGAGCCTCGAGAGCGAGGTGCAGCTGGTTTTGCAGGTCAGCTATGACTGACTCGTCATCACCAGGCATGGTGACGACAAGGGGGTTCTTCCGGACAGATTTCGGCAGAGTTTCCCCCGCCCCAATGGGCGTGGGAAATCAGAGGGTGCCTTGGCACGTGGAAAAATGCTGCAGGCCAACCCACCCCAAGTCAGACACGACAAGCAACCGTAGGGAGGGAGGAGAAGAAAGCCAACAGAAAGCGCCAAGCAGGTGGGCAGCTCACGAGGCTGTGGGAGAAGGGGGTCTGCGAAGGAAGGAAAGGAGTGGAGAAACAGCAGCAGCAAAGGCAGCAGCTGGAACAGAGACAACAGCAGTAATTGGGACGAAGAGAGCACCTGTGATGAATGCTGCGATGAATGTGGCGGAGATAGCTGCGGCAGAGATGAGAGCGGTGACGACGCTAACGGCAGCCGATGAAGATGCTGATGCGTATGTCACAGCGGCAGCACTGGACGTGCGGATCGAGGACGCTGCCGTTGCTGTGGCTGATGCTGTAGATGCTGTGGCTGATGCTGTAGCTGATGCGGCCACTGCCAGTTGTGTTCCTATGTCAGCAGCTGCTGCAGCAATGGGACCAATCACCACGCCTGACTCTGTATAGGTTTCGGCCGCCCTACCAGCAGACGTAGTGGCAGGGGCACGCGCAGCCCTGGCTGCTGCTGCAAAAGTAGCTGCGGTTGCAGTTGCGGAATCAATGACGGTGGAGGCTACGCGAGAGAACGTGTCTGCGAGTGCAGCAAAGTCCTCGATGAACGCCATCCACAACTGAGTGAGAGTGACGCCCTCAACGATGGCGCCACGCGGTTGGGTATTCTCAGGAGAAGCGGGAGGGGAGACGCTTACCGAGGTTTGAGGTGGTGGGGAGCCGACCGTGGTGTCACTGCTGCCACCGCGGCGTGAGCAAGAGCGGCGGTGCGCAGGCCGTCCCGCGTAGTACGACCCGAGCGACAGCGAAGAAGGAGCCTCTCGAGACGCCAGCGTGGCGAGTGGCGCCGCAGATGCGACGCCGTTCTCCCCAGGGTGGTGATCCGCTGTTGGGGCGGCTACTGCACCGGAGGACGGGATGCGGCGGCGGATGTGGCAGTGGCCACCACCAGTGAGGAGAGATGCGGTGGAGACTGCCACTGAAGCTTTGGTGCGATCTGCTGCTGCTGCACTGTGGGAATGCAAGTTGCGAGGCACAGCTAGAGGGCCTGGCAGATAGCAATAGTGCGGCTGAGTAACAGCGAGTGACAGCAAGTGACAGGAAGATAGCGGAGAAAGGAAGAGTGAAAGCATGTGAGTGCTTCTGCTGCCTGTCACGGGCTGGCAGCTGCTTTCGCGGCCTCTCGCGGGCCGGCAGTTGCTTCTGCGGAGTGTCCTAGGGCCGGCAGCTGCTTCTGCTGCCTGTCATAGGCCGGCAGTTGCTTTTGCGGCGTGTCCTAGAGCCAGCAGTTGCTTCTGCTGCGTGTCACGGGCTGGCAGCTGCTTCTGCGGCGTGTCACAGGGCCGGCAGCTGCTTCTGTTGCGTGTCACGAGCCGGCAGTTGCTTCTGCTGAGTGTCACGGGCTGGCAGCTGCGTCTGCGGTGTATCCCAAGGCCGGCAGCTGCTTCTGCTGCGTGTCACGAGCCGGCAGCAAGCTGTGTATCAAGGCGCAAGTGAACGGAGGGGCTGGCTGAAGAAGCCAGCCGGAGGTGCGCAAGAATGCCACTCGAGAGTGGACGGCTGGCTGCTCGAGCCCATGATAAGGAGCCACGAGGAATTGCCTAGGCAGCAGGTTGGGGCAGCAGCGTTGTTGATGCAGCGTGCGGGCTTCCACGCTCGTTGCTTAAGTCAGCTGCCCCCTCAGTCTGCTGCTCTAGAGTCTAAGTCTGGTAGCTCTGGGTTTGTTACTCAGAAATGCGCGCGCCAGGGTTAGCGCCAGAAAGTAGCTGAAAACTGCAAGTGACTGATTAGGTATGAAGAATGAACAACAATGGGAGCCCCCTCCAAGTTCTAGGCCCCCCCCAGCTCTGTAGAGCTTGCTACTCAGTTCAACAGCCAATCAGAAAATAGCTCAGTTCAGGCGGGCAGGTTTTCTCGGTGAGGCCTGCCAGACAGCCGACAGCCCAAAACCCGGGCGTCGTCCGTTTTGCCTGAAAACTGGACCATACCATAATACCGCCGCTGCGAACGCAGCCGTGCGGTCAGAATCTGCTAGAAAAATAGTAGCGAGGAGTTATGACAGCCTAAACCCAGATAATGCCCACAATGGTTTGTGCTGCCGAACAGGGCCGTGCAACATGCAACTGGGACCCTAGGCAGCGCATGACGACGCAGACGCAATAGGACGCGCTGGACGCATGCAAGCAGCAAATGCGGTGTTAATGACCGCCGGCAGCACGACCGCCGAGGAGGCCTGCCGATGGAGCTGAGCGCGTCGCCTGAGAAAGGAGGCTCCAGCGAACTGCGAGAAGACCTCAGCGTGCGTCGGCTCCACCGGATGACACTCCAACAGCGTCGCGTCTCGCCGTCAGTCATCTGCACACCGATGTACACAAGCCGGGAGGACACAACAGAGCACAATGAGAGATGTGCAAAAACCAACACTCCCCCATGACTCACAGGCGTAGTGCACATGGGCGGACAGGGACATGGTCAACAGTCACACTCCCCCAGGGCATGCAGAGACGCAGGCAGAGATAAAGAAACAGCCACTCACGGACGTACACCGACCGAACTCACAGCCTTCTTGAACGAGTCGCGCTTCAGTGCCTTGGTCAGGAAGTCAGCCAACTGCCGTGCTGTCTCAACCCACACGATGCTGATGCTGCCGTTATGCAACAATGAACGCACATAGTGGTACTCAACGTTGATGTGCTTTGTGCGTGTGTGATGCACGCCGTCATTGTCGGCGATGGCCATGGGACTCTCATTGTCACAATGCAACGTGATGGATGGGACAGACTGACGCAACTCGGACAACAGACGACGCAACCACACACTCTCACACGCGCCTGATCCAAGAGCCACGTACTCAGCCTCAGCTGTGCTGCGTGCGATACACCCCTGCTTGCCACTGCGCCAGGACACAGTCGTGCCGCCAATCAGAAAGATCCAGCTTGTGCGACTCTTACCGTCCGGGCTGCCGGCCCAGTCGCTGTCGGTGTAGCCCACTGCGACAACGGACGGTTGACGGCGGAACATGAGTCCTCGCCGAGGAGTCGATACGACATAGCGCAGTACTCGGATCGCGGCCTCGTGGTGGAGGTGACGCGGCTCCTGAGAGAACTGGGCCAGGAGGTTGACGGCGAACGCGATGTCTGGACGCGTCGTCGTCGCCAGGAACATCAGTGACCCGATGACTCGCAGGTACGTGGTCACATCAACTGGCTCCCCCACAACAGCTGGGTCAGGACTCTTCAGCTTCACCTGGCCATCGGGCGACATGGGTGAGGATGCGCTCGGCACGAGTGGCAGGTCCTCGGCGAAGCGAGTGGACAGGGTCTGCACATAGGCAGCCTGGTGAACGTGCAGGATGCCCTGGGAGCGATCATGCTCAAGCTCCATGCCCAGGAAGACTCGGGCAGAGCCTAGGTCCTTCATCTGGTAGGCGGCGTGCAGCAAATCCTTGACGCGCTGGATGGCGGCCGTGTCTGGCGACGCAATGAGGAGATCATCGACGTAGACCAGAACCGCGGCAAAGGTCTGACCTCGCGGGCTGATAAACAGTGCGGGGTCAGCGGTGCTGCGCTGGAGGCCGCCACGGAGGAGCGTGCTGCTGATCTCCTGGTTCCAGCATCGAGGTGACTGCTTCAGGCCGTAGAGGGCCTTCCGCAGCCGCCAGACTCTCCCAGTGCCGTCGTCGAAGCCTGGGGGCTGCGTCATGTAGAGCTCCTCACCCTCCAGTGATCCGTGGAGGAATGCGTTGCTCACGTCCATCTGATGCAGCTCCCACCCATGCTGGGCAACGAGGCTGAAGAGCGCCCGACTGGTGGAGAACCGACCGACTGGGGCGAAGATCTGGTCGTAATCGATCCCAGGAACCTGAGCGAACCCCTTTGCTGTGAGGCGGGCCTTGTACTTGTCCAAGGACCCGTCAGGCTTCCACTTGCGCCGAAAGACCCACTTGGCACCGATGGCCTTCCGACCTGGGGGAAGGTCGACGAGGTCAAACACGTGGTGCTGTCGGATGGCAGCAAGCTCCTCGGCGCAGGCAGCATCCCAATGTGCAGCCTCAGGAGAGGCTCGAGCCTCGCGTAGGGTGGAAGGGTCCTCTGGGCGCGCTGTGGACCGGACTGAAAGGGCGTGTGCATCACGAGCCCCAGGTGGGATGCGGGCGAGTGCAGCCACAACAGCATGCCGATGCTCGTGATGAAGCATGGCGTAGCCCAGTGCAGAACCTGGATGAAGGTCTGCGACGATGGCGGAAGTGGACAGGCCGAGAGCCTTTGTGCCAGGGTCCCCACTCACGACCGTGGGAGTGGAGGAGACACGTGGGGCTACAGGGGGTCGAGGTGCTGCGGGACGCGGAGCGACGGTCTGGCCTCGTACTGTCGGACGAGGTCGGAGGCTGCCGCCTGGGCCACGTGTGTAGCGTGGTCGGGCAGAGGACGATCCTGAGTCCGACGTGTCAACGGAGGCGG
>SZWC01005691.1:78728-90474 GCA_023375785.1 Penium margaritaceum | reverse complement strand
ACGATAGCTCAAAGCCCATACACCAACACTCCCCCTGGGCTGCAAGAGCTGTCAACAAGGTATCAGCTGAGAAGATACAAATGCTCCCCCGTGATGAGAGAGTCCTGAGGACATGAACCCCAACACCAATGTGCGATCTACTCCCCCTGCATGCACAAGGCTGTGAACCTATAGATAACACTCCATCTCCTCGTGGCTCAAACGATCCTGGGAAGAACAATCCAACAATGATCACACCTGACAGTGACTGGAGATGTGAATGCGTCATCAGAGAGGTGAGGATACGACTATCTTGTGCACAACTCGATCACGCACTGCCCAACACCTGTCACTCACCACATGGAAGCTGCCAGAGGTCCCAACTAGCGGGATCCTGAGTGTCACTCTCATCAGACTCA
This sequence comes from Penium margaritaceum, assembly GCA_023375785.1. NCBI lineage: Eukaryota > Viridiplantae > Streptophyta > Zygnematophyceae > Desmidiales > Peniaceae > Penium > Penium margaritaceum. The sequence goes on along the minus strand of SZWC01005691.1, from coordinate 90,076 downwards.
GAGGGTGCAGGAGTGGAGAAGACACTCCCGAATGCTTCATGGCTGAGTGAAGAGGTAGAGGGTGTGGCGGAAGCTCCTGGAGTGGAAGGTGAAGACAGAGCTGGACCTATGTGTGTAGAGTGCACTCCTGCAGACGGTACATCAGCTGCACACTCTAGCATGTGCAGGTGCTCCTGTATTATAACCAACTCATGCTGGAGAAGAGAGGCACGCTCACGCATCTCGGCATGATCCTCCTGAGTGACTGTGCGAAGCTCAAACTCAACATCCTCGAGGACAGCTATCATCTCACTGTAATTGGTGGACAAGGAGTCTACCACTCGGCGCAGCACCTCCACCTCCATCTCTACTACTCGAAGCTGAGTGGATGCAGGTGTCGTGTCTCCTGAAGCAATGTGTCTCATGATATCCAAGGACTGAGGCAAAGGATGATCAGAAGGATGTAGACGCGAAACAACCTCTGAGGTAGGAGTGCAGGAATCGGAGGTGAAGCGGGGTGGACTAGGTACTGAGAAGGATGATGGGGCTGAGCTGAAGGCGGTCCCAAGGCACTCCGGAGTGTCGTCACTGCTCACTCTCTCAAGATCCCCATCCTGTAAGTCGCTGGACTCAGAACCAGTCGGACTGTGTCCACTACAACCCTCTCGNTAACCACTCCTCTGCATCCCTCAGCTCACACTCTCTAGACATCTGTATATAATCGCTCCTCCCCATGTACCCAGTGAAGATGTCGCTGGGAGCATCCTGTGATGGCGGGGTGTCACCGGACAATGTCTCTCGGATGGTGGTGATGTAAGTCTCCTGCGCACTGATCTGACAGCAAATCTCGTCATCCGCAGCTCGNAGCTGATGCTACCGATGCAGCTGATGCTGCCAATACAGCAGATACTGACAATGCAGCTGATGCTGACGGTGAAGCTGGTGGTGCTGATGCAGCTCGTGCCGATGATGTAGCAAAGACAACTGTAGTGGAAGATGGAGCAGCTGGTGCTGCTGGAGTAACAATCACAACTGATGCAGCTGGTGCTGTAGCCGAAGCAGGTGCTACAGAAGAGGCTGATGCCGATGAAGCTGTGGATGCAACAGATGATGCTGATGCTGCTGTTGGTGGTGGAGAGCTAGATAGAGCAGATGATGCTGCTGGGGCAACTATCACAGCTGCTGCACCTGGTGAAGAAGTAGATGGAGCAGCTGGTACTGTTGGAGCAGCTGTCACAACTGATGCAGCTGACGCTGTAAGCGAAGCAGGTGCTACAGAAGAGGCTGATGCCGATGAAGTTGTGGATGCAACAGATGATGCTGTTGCTGCTGCTGGTGGTGGAGAGGTAGATAGAGCAGATGATGCTGCTGGGGCAACTATCACAGCTGCTGCACCTGGTGAAGAAGTGGATGGAGCAGCTGGTACTGCCGGTGTAGACAACACAGCTGATGCTGCTACTGCTGCTAAAGATGTCAAAGCTGTAGAGGACGTTGCTACTGGCGAGGCAACATGTGGGGCAGCTGGTGCAGCAAGTGCAGCTATACCAGCCGATGCAGCTGATACTGTAGAGGATGCAGGAAACGTGGATGTAGACTGTGTGGACGTGTCTGATGCTGCTACTGCTGCTAAAGATGTCGAAGCTGTAAAGGACGCTGCTGCTGGCGAGGCAACAGGTGGGGTCCTAGGTGCTCCTACTCCATCCTCGACGCTCACTGGTGTAGTCGACGTCAAAGTGGACGGATGCACACACCCCCCCTCAACCGGTGCAACGACAGAAGCTGGTGGAGGTGAAGACGTGCCAGAGACGAGACGGGTAGGACGCGTTGGGCGACGCCGACGTCGTCGAGCAGGAGGCTGACTGGGGGCGGGTATGACACCAGTGGAGCGGAGGATGGAGAGAATAGCTGCAGACTGAGATGAAAGGTCTGGTGTAGCTGGAGAAGCTCCCTCGGAGGAGGATGAAGAAGATGAAGACGAAAGGGAAGAGGAAGAATCACCCGGATGGGAGAAGAGGTAGTCCCTCACCTGCTACATCATCTGCCGCAGACTCTGGAGCTCGGTGTACAGGGCTGCCAAAGAGCCAATGTGAGGAACGGACGAATGAGAAAGGTCTGTCTGTTGTGGAGTGCGAGGTAACTCGCGATGCTGAAGCCAAGGTGGATGCCAACCACTGGGGCGCAGGTGACACTAGCGCCATCCGTGGCGTCCATTGCCACAAAAGTGACAGGCAAACCCACGAAGAGCTTGATCCTGTGGTGGAAGGAAATGACCAACCCTCTGAGAATCATGGTGGTGACTATGGAAAATGCCGAGACCTGACGGTGGTGAGACCGACCACGGGAGAGGCTGGAGAGGAGCATCACGAAAAGGCGGTGCTGGCAGCCACACATCAGTCCCTGAAGGCAGAGGATGATGCGGATGAGGTAGAATGCCCTGTCTCGATGGTGACGAGAAGGACCATGGAGAAGGCTGACCAGAGGGTGGAGGTGGTCTCGACAAGAAACCGTCAGGCTGCTGACTCGCTGAGGTGTGAAGAGCGCTGGCTCCGGTCGGAGTAGAAGGTGACCACAGAGCAGGCTGTCTCGTGTACCCATGAGAGGGTGATGTCGGTGGCAGTGTGCTGGCATGCTGGTGAAACGGCGGAGTGAGGGAAAAGCTCTCTCCTGGTGGTGAAGAGACCGACCACAGGAGTGACTGACCAACAGAACCATGAGGTGGTGGTGCCGATGGTAGAAGCGCTGTCCCAGAAGGCAACCCATGGTGGGAGTGACCGTGTCCTAGCGGTGGAGATGAGGACCACGTGAGCATNGACTAGGGTAATCAGTGCTAGGTCTCCCGAAGTACCGGTACAGACCACCAGGTACCCGGGTCTCGACCATGAAAGAGTGCATCACTTGTCAGAGACTATGCGGTAGACTTCTATGTGGTCTCCCGGTGCACTGGTACAAACCACCAAGTGCCCGGGTCTCGACCACCGAGAAAACTCTAGTAAACACGTATGGGAAAACAGAGCTGCAAGAATGCACCATACATGTCACAGAAGGAGTAATGGAGCCACTAGGACGCTCTCCCTAAACAAGGCTATACGATAGCTCAAAGCCCATACACCAACATGTCCATGGTCGGAAACGAAAAGACATCGGTGCCCATAGTCAAAACCGACATGACAGCGATGCCCCTGGTTATTGGTCGTCATGGGCACGATTGGAATATATTTCATTCTTTCAACGTATTCGACTTTGATTTAAACGTCTATTACCACACGACTTTGTACCGTTTCGTCGGCGGACGGCAACGTAATATGAAAAGCAATTGACATGGTTTGATGGGGCCCCCAAGCCTTATTCATGGTTGTGTTCAGGGTTTATCGCAAGGATTCCGCTTGTACGTACGACATGGTCACCGTATACCTCATTGCGTCATCTTTCTGTGTACACGGACGGTTCGTCAAAGTCTCCCCGACGACAAACACGATCATGGAAAACGCGTCCTAGTCCTTTCGTGGATTCATTCCAGGTATTGGCAGCCTGTCGGATTGGCTGTTCCGCCCATGACTCAGGTGGTCCATGCAATTTACTCGGCTGTTCTCAAACCTAAGCCTCAAAATTATATTCCCAGCTCCAAGGCTTGCGCGTCGTCGGGGGTTGCCGAATTGCAGCCCATTCAGGTGCAGCCCTTCGTCCATGATGTTGCACGCCGTCTTTGTGGCCTCATGCACCGCGCATGGGACACGATTGTGGGCACGGACGTTATTTAGAGCCATGTTTTATGCACACCATGCCCATGTTTCCCCCCGATGGCAGGGAACACGCACCACAGACGTGGTGGACCTGTCTCGTCTTCGTGGTTCCCAGCCGACGACTGCGATGTCGACGAGACAGAGGACGGTTGTTTGACGCAACAGACTCCTGACGGCGACGACGATGCAGCCCGTACAGCAGCGGACGAGGCCCCACGCCGTGAAACCGAGGGTCCACTGCGGATGTCACATGTAGGTGGTCATGTGCAGTCTACACAGGGCCTGCCCGTGGGGTCTGACGATGAGGCACGGGCAGCCGACGCCATGGCGAAGACTACGACGGAGCACATCACCAAGCCGACACCCGACCCTACAACCAAGAAGAAGCGGAAGGCGGAGGTCGACTTCCTAGGCGGCTCATCTTTCGAGACTATGGCAGCCTGCAAGGCCGCCGTGGAGGAGTATGCGGTGTTAAACCGCATGTCCCTCAGGTGGCTTAAAAGTGATCCCACGCGTTTTTTGGTGCGGTGCAAACAGTATGTGAACAAGAAGTGCCCGTGGGTCGTCCGTGCGGTGTACAGCAAGAAGTGTGGTGCATACAACATCACGTCCTTAACAGACGGGCACCTATGTGATCCAGGGGTCTCTCGGGGTAACCCAGTGCGTTCCACCCGCTACATGGTCCGGCACATTGAACACACCTTCGCCAAGGACCCGTCGGCGTCTGCAAAGGCGCTGCAGGCGGTCGTAACGAAGGTCAGCAACACTAGGGTACCCTACACCACTTTGTACCGCGCAAAGAAGGCGTGCCTGGAGAAGATGTACGGCACGAAGTCAGACTCTTGGAGCATGTTTCCAGGATACGTGGCCGAGGTACGTCCCCTTGTTGTATATGTCCTTTGCATGTTATTCTCCCGCACTGCTTTGTTCCTAGTTTTAGACTAATTACCTTGTTTTTTTCCCTGCAATTGTTGAGGGTGGACACGCTCGCCATCGCGAAATCTGAGAAGAACCTGGATACCGGCGCGTTCGACCGCGTTTTCGTCGCACCGGGTGCATGCCGCATGGGTTTTGAGTACACGCTACGAGTCATCGTCATGGATGGTACGCACCTGAAGAACGGGCACAAGCAGGTCCTCCTCATCATGCAGTTCTTCGACGCCAACGACAACGCCATGCCCGCGGCGTATGCTCTCGTTTCTGGAGAGGACGAGCGCAACAAGACCTGGTTCTGTGAGCTCGTGGCAGCGGCGTACCCGACGGCCGCACAGGAGGGAATGGTGGTCATCTCAGACCGTGAGAAAGGGCCGGCGAACGTAGTGGAGTCCAAACTACCTGGTGCCACGCATACCTACTGCACGTGGCACCTCATGCGCAACGTGCAGTCCCGCTGCCAGTGCCGGTCGAGCTCGTTGTTCTGGACTCTGGCACACGTCACAACGCAGGAGGACTGGGATGCCTGTGTGGCCGACATGCGCCGACAAACACCAAGGGCTGTGGACTACTTGCTGGGTGGAAATGGCGAGCCCGGCATCCCCAAGGAGCGCTGGAGCCGACTGTACTGCCCAGTGTCGCGTGGTGGCCACACCACGAGCAACGCCATGGAGTCATTGAACGGGAAGTTAGTTGAATTGAGGAAGATGTACCCGTACTTTTGTTTCGTGAACCTCCATGTCTTTGTGTAGCGGCTGTGGCACATCCGTCGCAAGATGGCTCACGATGCCGAGGACAACGCCGCGCCCCCCTTGTTCCTGAAGGTGAAGAACAACTGCGACCGCAGCCGTGAGTACAATCTAGACTTGGACGGGGACGAGGCTGGACCATGGATGAGCGGCACTGCTGTGCGTGCGAACGGAACCCCCCGGGATGTGAACATCAACACGAGGGAGTGCAATTGCGGTCGATGGCGTGAGTACGGGGTGCCATGCCCACACGCGTGCAGTCTACTTCTGGAGAATTCCCTAAACCCCGTGGCCTACGTGGACTTTGGATACCTCACCATGAGCTACAAGAGGACGTACATGGCGCCATTCCCCCTGCCGAAGGTGAAACTTGTGAAGCCGGTGGAACCGAAATGGCTGCAACCTGGAGCACGTCGCGGGCGCGGCTGTCCAGCCACGGTGAGGCTTGACCGGTATGCCAAGGTGAAACGAAGGCGCATATGTGCGCGCTGTGGGAAGATGGGCCACGTCCGCAAGGCATGCCCAAACATGGTGGCGCCGACACCAGAACAGATGGCCGCAGCACGCGTGGCAGAGCTTGACGCTGAGAGGCGCATGAGAGCGTCCTACAGGTCAAACGTGGACGCCATGGGGTACTCCGGGGACGAGGCAAATGATGCCCCCCAGGCAGAAGAGGAGGGCGAGTCGGACGAGGAATCAGAGGAGGAGGAGGAGGAGGAGGAGGGGGAGGGGGACGAGGAGGGGGAGGAGGAGGAGGAAGAGGAATGGGATGGTGGGCAGGCGGGTGGAGAAATGGAAGAGGTAGAGGGGGGGAGAAGGGGGGGGAGGACGACTACGATGAGGAGGGGGAGGGAGGGCAGGAGGTGGTTGACCCCGTCTCACTGTCCAGTGACGATGAATAGGTGAACCAAGATGATGCTAAGGACCGTGAAGAGCTGTGGATGGCCTTCCACGCGGAGGTGGACAGCATCACCCGTTCATTTGGCCTGTGGTAAGTGTATTCCTGCATTTCCCCGCTAAGTGTATTCCATTACATGTTGTTTTTTCTCATACTTCAGTTTGCATGTTCCTCTTACTAACTCCAACCCGTGTGTCATTTGCAGAGCCTACAGAAGACCACTCGGAACAAGGGAGGTGCAGACCAGATGTCAAGTGGCCCAGTGATTGCACCTCTGCCTTAGAGTAGTGATTAGTAGCGGTTTAGTTAGGACAATACGTTTGTGCATCTGAAAATGTGTTGGGGTTGTCACTGCTGTCCAATTTTGTAATGAATGAAGTCCAATATCCATTTTCATACAAATCCCAACAATGGTGTCTTGAAGTTGTAGTGCATAATGCTGTCCTGCAAGACTACTGCACAATGGTGACCTGAAATCTGCATATACCTGGTGTGTGTTGAAAAATTGCCCCTCCGCATGCCCAAGTGCGGCGCCGGGAGGCGCTGACGAGCCGCCAGAAAATGGAAACTCCGCTCCGGAGGATCTGGCGACTCGACATTTGCTCGGATCCTAAAATGGAGGATTGCCCCTGAAATTTGACGAGTCGTTGAATCCGGTGGAAGTTGTTTCGCCGGAATCGGACAAGTATCAAGGGAGATATAGCTTTCCAAAGTTGGGGTATGCGCAGCGGCTCTGGGAGCCAGCTGCGACTCGAAATCCGGTCGATAATCGACTGGACCGAGTAACAAAAATACCATGTGGAGAAAATGCTCCGATAGGCCTGCCGAGGCGTCCGGTGGATGATCCACCTGATCCGGCGGATCATCCACCGGATCCAGTAGTGCAGGTTGTTACTGAGGGACTTAGCCAAAATCCTGGCTCGACGTCCGAAACTCAGTAGTACGTTTTGTTACTCGGGGACTACGTCAAAATTCTGATTGCAGGTCCGCGGATAGGTTTCGAACCTCGTCACACCCCATCACCAAACACGACCCAAAAGTGGGTAGGGTGTGTGGAAACAGTGCAGGAAACCCATACACCATGTGCAATGGGACATGCGCCTTGGGAAAGGCGCTTCGTACGTGAATGAAGGCGCCACGGCGAGTGGCGGCGTCAGGCTTCTATGGTGGGTGAGACTTGCTCTTCGGCAAGCATAACTTGAGCTACGCTTGGCCAAATCGCGCGCGGTTTGGTGCGTTGGAAAGCTCATGACTAGCCCTATAAATGTTGTGATCATGTCTATGTTAAAAAACGAACGCAAAACGACGTTATTCCCTTCGCAAACTGACTGTCTCTAAATTCCTGCTCGCAGAGCGTGAGGCGACCAGAAAGCTCACGCTCAGTCTAAGATTCGCCCAAAACAGTAGACGTGAACCACTAGAGACGATCAGACAAACTTCAGGACCGCACCATGTGGATCTCATCCTGACAAAGGGTTATGGGCCCACTGGTTTGAATGCCTTCAACGTTCACGTCTTCCGTAGCGCACGGGATCGTCATCTTGGACGTCGCCGTGAAGTTCTGAGAACTCGTCGGAGTAGCAGCTGCGCACATGGTGTAGAAGGAGACGTAGCCCATTCAGAAGTATGCGGGCGGCCCGGGCTTCGGGCTATGGAGGTGGCAGTTTGAACTGCACCTCTCGCATAAGGGGCTGCTGGATGTCATGCTGGGAAAGGAGGTGCTCACAGAGGCGACTGCTACGGACGCGGAGAAGCAGGCCTTCGAAAAGAAGAACACGGAGGCGCTCATGCTCCTGGTGTCCGGGACAGCCGAGTCGCAGTGGGGCTACTTCCAAGGCTGTAAGCTGGGAGCCGAAGCTTGGCAAAAGCTCTGCGCCATCCACCAATCCAAGTCGCTCGCGAGTAAAATCTTCGCGATGAAGCGACTCCTCACGGTGAGAATCGAGGAGGAAGATGATGTCATCTCCGCCATGCAGCAGATCGAGTCGCTCGCCTCGCAATGCAATGACGTGGGGTGGAAGATCGACACGCAGCTGCAGGCGATGGCCCTCCTCATGGCCCTACCTGAAAGTTGGGATCCACTCATCACCGTCCTCGGAGGATGGTCGGAGGACAAGCTCACCTATGGTGCAGTCGCAGAGTACATCCGCAACGAGGCATAGCGTCGGAGCTGCGGGGAGTCCTCGTCTTCCTTATCGGCCCTCGTCACCAAAACGCGCGGTGGCGGAAGCGGGGGCCGAGGAAGTGGCGGAAAGGGCGGCGGCAAGAAGGGCGCCAAGAAAGGTGCGTGCCGCAATTGCGGCAAAGAGGGCCATTGGGCCCGTGAGTGCCCAGAGGAGGCGAAGACCGGCGGCAAAAACATCAAGGGCAGGTAAGGGTGCACAACAAATCCATGGATCCGAGAGTCAGATTCGCAAATCCGGATCCGGATCTGGATCCGAGAGTCCGGATCTCACTACTTGGATCCGATCCGAGATCCGAGAGTCCAGATGAGGGTGACTTTGATGATGCAAATGTGTGCGTTTGTTTGTGTAATCTGCAATGAATGGCACATTCTGAACATGAAACCCATGCAAATATCGCCAAAATTCCATGTACTACATGTGAATTGTTGTTTATAACATTAAACAGTGTCAATTCATGGTTTAAACTAGATTATCTACATGCTAGAAACATGCATACACGCTGGATCCGACCTAGATCCGAGAGTCAGATCCGAGGATCCAAGGATCCGCGGATCCGAGATCCGGATCCGAGAGTCCGGATCCAGGAGTTGGATCCGATCCGTGAGTAGGGATCTGACACCAGATCCGCAAATCTGATCCGGCGTGCACCCTTAAGGGCAGGTCGCTCCTCAACGGCAACAAGAACCACTTCCTCAAGAAGGCCAACAGGCGGTGCCTGGATTCCGGGGCCAAGGAGCACACCCATGTCGAGAAGGTGGGGTTCGTCACCTACGAGAAGTCCTCCAAGTCAATGGTGGTCGCGAACGACAAAGTCAAGCCGGCGGCCGGCCAAGGCAACGTGGAGGTGGAAGTCGTGGTGGGCGGTAAGAAGGAGCTGTGCACAATTCGTGATGTGCAGCACGTCCCCGGCCTGACTGACATTTTGAGTGTTAGCCGCTTGACGGAAAAGGGGTATGAGGTGCTCTTCCGCAGGAAAGGCGCAGTGGTGCGCATCGACGGCGACGGCGAGGTCGTGCTGGAGGCAAAGCGTGAGGGCGGTCTCTACATCGTGGAGACCAAGGTGGTCCCCGCGGCATCCGACACAACAGATTCGCAGGAGCGCGTCGTCAACATGGCCAAGGGAAGAAGCGCTGATCTGGAGCTCTGGCACCGACGGTTGGGGCATTCGGTACCCGCAACCGTTAAGGAGATGGCAAAGCGCGACATGGTGCGCGGCCTTGTCATCGACGGTGCAGACGCGTCAGCAGATACAACAGCACACAAAAAGTGCCAGCCTTGCATTTTGGGTGAGGCGCGGCGTAAGCCGTTCAACGAGAACACGGCTCGCGCAAAGGACCTGCTGGAGGTCCTACACAGCGATGTGTGCGGACCGTTCAAAACGCCGTCAAACGTCGGCTTCAGATACTTTGTCACCTTCATTGACGACTACGGCAGGAAGCTCTACGTGTACTTCATGAAGCGAAAAGGCGAGGTCTTGGACCGGCTGAAGGAGTACGTCGCAGCGGTGGAGAGGCAGACTGACCGGAAGGTCAGAGCGCTACGCAGCGACAATGGCGGAGAGTATGTGGGCTGCAGCGGGTGGATGAAGCAGCAGGGCATCAGGTGGGAACACACTACGCCGTACTCACCACAGTCCAATGGAGTGGCGGAGCGGGCAAACCAGATGCTGCTGAACATGGTGCAGACCATGCTTGTGGATGCGGGGTTGCCGCGAGGTTTCTGGGCGGAGGCTGTGCGTACAGCGAGTTACACCATCAACCTCACCCCAACAGCGGTGCTGAAGGGTAAGGGCGGCTGGAAGACGCCGCAGGAGGTTTGGAGCGGGCGCAAGCCAAACGTGGCCCACCTGAAGGTGTTCGGGTACAAGGCGCACACGATGGTGCAGGCGATGCAACGACGCGACAGCAAACTGGAACCGCGGGCAAAGTCGTACTTGTTCCTCGGCTACGAGAGCGCGCAAAAGGCATATCGGCTCTGGGACCCGTGCACTCAAGAGATCATCCGCAGCCGTGATGTCGAGTTCGACGAGCAGCAAAGCTTCAGCAGTAGCAGCAACGACATGAGCGTCTGGAGCACTCCAAAACAAGGGGAGTGGTTCCAGCTCCTTGACTACGAGGAGGAGCCGGCGGACGCAAAGGTCGATGATGCAGCATCGGAGCGCGGCGGTGCAGTAGGTGCAGCAGCCGACACGGAGGACTTCGACGATGATGCAGCTGGGCTGGAGATCCGGCGGAATGAACCGTCGAAGGAGGTACCGCGGGTGCCGAAGCGCGCACTCCCGGTGGAGTTCGCGTCGGGCGTCGGAGAAAAATCCTCCAGACGCGCCGCCCGTCTGGTTGATGGTTCACCGGAGCGGGAGGGATCCTCAGGTAGCCGTCCGGTTGATGATTCACCGGAGCGGGCTGAGTCAGAAGGATCGCAGCAGAGCGACGAGATGCCAAGACTGCCCCGCCGTAGCGGGAGGCAGCGGAGAGCGGGGAAGCGTTTCGATGCAGGCACCGGTCGATGGATCGGCATGACGCGGTGTATGCTGGCTGCATCAACGGAGCCGAAGACCGTGTAAGAGGCACTTACGCAGCCCGAGGGAAAGCAGTGGGACGCCGCCATCAAGTCGGAGTTGGTGTCCATTGCAAAAAACGACACGTGGCAGCTGGTTGACAGGCCGAAAGACGCCAAGGTCATCGGCTCCAAGTGGGTCTTCAAGACCAAGTTCACGAAGGAAGGTGTGGTTGACAAGTACAAGGCGCGGCTCGTGGCGAAGGGGTACGCACAGCGTAAGGACGAGCACTACGATGAGACGTTCGCCCCCGTCGCCAAGTTCACAACCATCCGGGCGATCCTTGCGGTGGCAGTCGCGAAGGAC
>SZWC01005691.1:13868-78612 GCA_023375785.1 Penium margaritaceum | reverse complement strand
AGTCGGAGTTGGTGTCCATTGCAAAAAACGACACGTGGCAGCTGGTTGACAGGCCGAAAGACGCCAAGGTCATCGGCTCCAAGTGGGTCTTCAAGACCAAGTTCACGAAGGAAGGTGTGGTTGACAAGTACAAGGCGCGGCTCGTGGCGAAGGGGTACGCACAGCGTAAGGACGAGCACTACGATGAGACGTTCGCCCCCGTCGCCAAGTTCACAACCATCCGGGCGATCCTTGCGGTGGCAGTCGCGAAGGACGTGGAGCTCCACCAAATGGACGTAAAGACGGCCTTCCTCAATGGCATCATCGACACGGAAATCTACATGGAGGTGCCGGAGGGGGTGGAGGCGCCGGAGGGCAAGGTGTGCAAGCTGTGGAATTCCTTGTACGAGCTAAAACAATCGTTCCGATGCTGGTACCAACAGATGGACAGCTTCATGACACAACTCGGCTTCAAGCGATGTGTGGCGGATCACAGTGTGTAGGTGCGGCGCAGCAAGAAGCTCCATCAGATTGTTGCACTCTACATGGACGATCTGATCTTGTGCTCCTCAGACCTGCCGAGCCTACAGCAGCTGAAAGAGCAGCTGAGCAGCAGGTTCCTGATGTTGGACATGGCGGAGCTAGAGTTCTACCTCGAGGTGAGCATTACGCGGAACCGGAGGGTGCGCACGCTTGAGCTGGGGCAGGCCAAATACGTGGCCGAGGTGCTGAAGCGGTACGGCATGGAGGATTGCAAACCAGTGTGCAGTCCTGTCTCCACGACCTATGAACTGAGTGCGGCAATGGCACCGCAAACAAAAGAAGAGCGGGAGGATATGGCAGGGGTGCCTTACAAATCGGCGGTGGGCAGCCTGATGTACGTCATGGTGGCGACTCGACCGGACCTGGCCTACGCGGTGGGCCAAGTGAGCAGGTACGTGGCCGACCCAGGGCCACTACACTGGCAGGCAGTCAAGCGCATCCTCCGCTACCTGCAGGCGATGCGGCACGCGCGCCTGAGGTTCGAGGGCAAAGGGCGGGTGGACCCTTTGCGTCTGGTTTGCTACACAGATGCAAACTACGCCGGCGATGTGGACAAGCGGAAGTCCACATTCGGCTACATGTTCTTCCTCGCTGGTGCAGCGGTCTCGTGGTGCAGCAGGAAGCAGGACTGCGTCGCCACCTCCACAGTGGAAGCTGAGTACATCGCGCTGGCCGAGGCGGTCAAGGAGGCAGTGTGGCTCCGCAGGTTGCTGGGGGAGTTAGGCGTGCCGCAGCTGGAGCCTGCGGTGGTGCACGAGGACAACACCGGCTCCATCTCGCTAACCAGCAACCCGACGCAACACAGGAGGACGAAGCACATTGACGTGCGTTATCACTACGCACGAGACATGGTCGAGAAGGGGCAGGTGGTGCTGCAGCATTGCAGCACGCACAGCATGCTTGCGGACTGCTTGACCAAAGCGCAACCCGCAGACCGGCACGCAATGAGCATGGCCGGACTTGGGATGACCAGCTATGATGGGCTGGAGGGCGCAGCGGAAGATGAGTGAGAGCAAGCAGGAACAGCGGGCATGGAAGGTGCAAGGGGGAGAATGTTGAAGAATTGCCCCTCCTCATGCCCAAGTGCAGCGCCGGGAGGCGCTGACGAGCCGCCAGAAAATGAAAACTCCGCTCTGGCGGATCTGCCAACTCGACATTTGCTCGGATCCTAAAATGGAGGATTGCCCCTGAAATTTGACAAGTCGCTGAATCCGGTGGAAGTTGTTTCGCCGGAATCGGACAAGTATCAAGGGAGATATAGCTTTCCAAAGTTGGGGTATGCGCAGCGGCTCTGGGAGCCAGCTGCGACTCGAAATCCGGTCGATAATCGACCGGACCAAGTAACAAAAACACCATGTGGAGAAAATGCTCCGATAGGCCTGCCGAGGCGTCCGGTGGATGATCCACCTGATCCGGCGGATCATCCACCGGATCCAGTAGTGCAGGTTGTTACTGAGGGACTTCGCCAAAATCCTGGCTCGACTTCCGAAACTCAGTAGTACGTTTTGTTACTCGGGGACTAAGTCGAAATTCTGACTGCAGGTGCGCGGAAAGGTTTCGAACCTCGTCACACCCCATCACCAAACACGACCCAAAAGTGGGTAGGGTGCGTGGAAACAGTGCAGGGGACCCATACACCATGTGCAATGGGACATGCGCCTTGGGAAAGGCGCTTCGCACGTGAATGAAGGCGCCACGGCGAGTGGCGGCGTCAGGCTTCTGTGGTGGGTGAGACATCCGCTTCGACAAGCATAACTTGAGCTACGCTTGGCCGAATCGCGCGCGGTTTGGTGCGTTGGAAAGCTCATGACTAGCCCTATAAACGTTGTTATCATGTCTATGTTAGAAAACTAACGCAAAACAACGTTATTCCCTTTGCAAAATGACTGTCTCCAAATTCCTGCTCACATAGCGTGAGGCGACTAGAAAGCTCACGCTCAGTCTAAGATTCGCCCAAAACAGTAGACGTGAACCACTAGAGACAATCAGACAAACGTCGGGACCGCACCACGCGGATCTCATCCTGGCAGTGTGTGTCAAGCAGCCAGCAAGTGTACATATAGGCTGTAACCAAGTTCATTTTGTTCTCTTTGCGGCAGTTTTTTAAAAGAAGCAGAAACATGACTTCATGTGATGAAGAAGACTTGCTGATCATGTTCCTGTTGGGAGTTGGTCCGACATTATTGTGTCAAAAACTGTGTTCAGCCTTGTGGCCGCCAAGCACTACAAGATATGTGTCCATGTGCCATTGTCCAGCGACACACGACACATGTGAATTGGATGACTACTCAAGTTTTGCAGAAGTAGACAGGCATGGGGAAGATGTCTTCTCCGAGGGAGGATATGACAACATCGGCTCTGTTGATGCCGAAGAGGAAACATTCTTTGATGCACTGGGATGTCAGGGACGTCAGGGTTGTGGATGCGACTTGTGCCAATGGCTATGGCTGTGCAGTGTACTGGATCCAAAGTGGTTAGATCCACAGTGGACTGGGTAGTACCTCTTGAACTAGTACTTGCATACCCATAATTCACCCATAACATTGCATCCATGCCCATCACATTTACAACATATGACTGTTATACCCATACATCATGTTGTAAAAAAACTGAAATGCCCATATTTCGCATTGACATATGAATTTTATGCCCTGAAATGTGCTCAACATGAACACAAAATGCCCAGTAGTCAGTGGTCATAATGCCTCATGTACACACATGTCTGTTTAACATTACTCTGATGCCCATTGTACTCGATCGATTTAAGACAGCCATACCTTGTGTATTCAATGGAAAACAACTGGGATGCCCATATCTTTCACTGAAATAAAACTCATGTACCGAGAACTTTCCGTGCATTATATCTCACATGCCCAAACTTGTCAATCGTCATTCGGACTCAGTGGCACCGTCCATATCCAAGGCTGCCATGGCTCGGGACAGTTGGGCGGCCTGATACTGGGCATGGGCACTCCACAGTTCCAAGCCATGTGCTCCGGAGTCACAGGAGCTCGGGCCCATGGCGGTTCTTCATATCCCAACTGACGGTGGCGTGCTACATTGCAGTCCCACCTCGCCTTCAATGCGACCCATGCTCGATGTGCCGCCACAGGGTCCGCTACGGGAGTACCCCATCCCACATGAGGCAGGCCATTTGGACGGGCGTCGTTGTCNCTCGGTGGCACCGTCCATATCCACGGCTGCCATGGCTCGGGACAGTTGGGCGGCCTGGTACTGGGCATGGGCACTCCACAGTTCCAAGCCATGTGCTCCGGAGTCACAGGAGCTCGGGCCCATGGCGGTTCTTCATATCCCAACTGACGGTGGCGTGCTACATTGCAGTCCCACCTCGCCTTCAATGCGACCCATGCTCGATGTGCCGCCACAGGGTTTGCTACGGGAGTACCCCATCCCACATGACCCCATCCCACATGAGGCAGGCCATTTGGACGGGCGTCGTTCTCCATGTGCAGTTGGACACTAGGAGTAAAACTAGCGCAGTGTACTATCGGGGAAGCACCTTTAATACACAGTATAGTACCGGTTCATCGTGCAAACCAGTACAAAAAGCGGGTCCCTTTATGAACCTGTTCGCGTGACCCCTGGTGGACGTCGGCACATGCCGCCGTCATCGGGTGGAGGTGACCCGATGCCGCCGTCATCGGTGGGTGTGTCCATTCGGTGAGCATTCATTGGCGATTACTTTGACCTCTTCCGAGTGACGTGCAAATGTCTGCTACAGCGCGACGGAATCAGTCCACATGCATGGCTCGACGTTGTGCGAACTCCCCGCCGCAGTCCGGAACAGGACAACACAAACCATGACAGGCTATCAAGGTGCGAGATTCCTTTACGACATGCAAGTCGGAGACGACCGAATACTTCGAGCGAATCGTGGACACAGTTGTCATATTATTCTGTTTTTGCTCGCTCCGTGAAAATCATGGGCTTCATTGTCATGTCGGTTTCGACTAAGGACACCGCGGTCATGTCGTTTCCGACTATGGGCACCGCCGTCGGGTCGTTTTTGACTATGGACACCGCGGATAAATCGTCCGAAACCATGGGCACCGGAGCATTTGTGCTCTAGATAGATTCACACCTGAATCTCGCTCGCAATCCCCCGTTGACTGCCCGTTTGCGTGGTGTCCACGAGGGATGGCAAGCAGAACGTGTAAATTTCACATTCCGCTCGTGGTCCATGGGAGAATCCACGCGAAACGTGAAACGCTGTGTAGAGAAATAGCTCTTACGTGATTTTGAGAGGGACGGAGTAGTTATATACCCATGGTTTCGCCAGATTTAGGAGCAATGTCCATGGTTTTTAACGACATAACAGCGATGCCCATGTTTGTCCTTCTTCGAGCGAAAATGGGCACGACTGTCATATATCTCATGTACTCACTGGATTTGACATGGATTTCGACTTCGACGGCGGAGCCGAACTTCGCACGCCATCACGAGCTCGTAGGAGGGGTTCCGCAGCGAAACCTCCCTGTGAGCTTGCGATGACACTGCCAAACCCCCCATTAAAACTAGGGGGTTTGTTGTAGGTTTGGGGGGTTTGCGAGATGCGGCGCACGTGTGATAGAAGAAAGGGAATCTGCCGGGCCCCGCTACCGCGGGACCCGGCAGATGCCCGGGCAAGTAGAAAAAAAAACCCCAACCCCCCATTTAAACTAGGGGGTTTGTCGGATATTGGGGGGGTTTGCGAGATGCGGCGCACCATGTCGCGAGTTTTGGAGCTCGCACTTGCGAACTCCAAAACTCACAACATTGCGACCTTGGACATCGGTGAGGCCGGTGTCAGAAGTCGCTGACTTCGCTCTCGAAGTCGGCGACGGCCGACTCCGAGAGCAAAGTTGAATCCCGTTTTCGGTCGCTTATTCAAAAACATGGGCACCGCTCTCATGTCGATTTCGACTATGGACACCGCTGCTAAATCTGGCAAAACAATGGGCACCGGAGCATTTGGAACCTTTCGAGAGTCATTCGTCCAAGACAAGCATGGTTATTGAGGTGCTTGAATGGACAAAGCAAAGTTTAATTGCTTTAGTCGAGCATAAAATACACTATGGTACCATGTATTAGGAAACTTTTATGAATGTTTAGATGGAGTTGTAATACGTACATCGTTTTGGTCGATATATCAGCGATGTCCATAGTCGGAAACAGACTGCACGCGATGTCCACAGTCGAAAGGCGGGAAAACCGCGCTGTCCATAGTCGGAACGACATGACAGCGGTGCCCATGTTTTCTGTCGCGCGAGCGAAAACGGGCGCTGTTGATATATTTTTGATGTGTATATCACATTTGACATGTTTTTGGACTTCGAGCTTCATCGGTCGATACGAGCTCGCAGGAGTTTCGCGGCGAAACCTCCCTACGACCTCGCGATGACTATGCCAAACACCCCATTGAAACTAGTGGGTTTGTCGTAGGTTTGGGGGGGGGTTTGCAGGACGTGGCGCACGCTGGGCATCTGCCGGGCCCCGTGGTGGCGGGGCCCGGAAGATGCCAGGGCCCAAACCGCCGATTCTGACTAGGGGATTTGCATGTTATGGGGGGGGGGGAGGGGTTGCAATATGCAACGCACGTGTGATAAAAGCGAGGGAATCTGCCGGGCCGCGCTACCGCGGGGTCCGGCAGATGCCCGAGCAAGGAAGACAAGAAGCAGGTGTTGCACGCAAAGCGTGCATAGGGTTACATAGTAACCAAGCAAAACTATTCATATTTGTATTTCTTAAGAGGCTAAACAATTGCCCGGAATGTGGACCACATAATGGAAGGTTTACCATGAGAGTTCACTTCATCCATGGAAACCAAAACTGGTTGTTAATGGATTGCCAAACTGTCATCCGCATTTGTTCAAACTATTCTTTTCATTCGTCCATGTGTGCTTTTAAACATTTTGTATGGTTTGAGTGAAATCTTCCTAAACTACATCAAGCTACGCTAGATTGTTTCCAACTTGTGTGGATATAAAAGCGAAAAAACAAAACCAAAAATTCAACGAATGCGCTTGACAGTATAGTATTGTGTATACAAATTCACCAAGAAATGTGTTTTATTTGTTCTTGTATTGTGGAAATGCTAGTTTCACACGTCTATTATGAACTTCACTAAATACAACATGATCTTTGACGAATTTGAATGAATTTGGAATTCTTACTTATGTCATAAAAAGTAATGTGACGTAGTTACACGAATAACTTTATTTATTCACCTTCTTGTATGACGATGATTGAATTTCTTTTCTTTCAATTGCATTTTGACCCCGTTTGAAGCCGGGTTCATGAGTCTCAAGAGTTTAGCATGACGACCAGTTCCGTGAAAAAGGACAGGGCAAGGCCAAGGACAAGAGACATAGAGGGAAATAAATGTACATTAAATTCTGCTCGCCAATGGACTGGAGGGCCTAAACGTACCGTTCTTACCCTTTAGTCCTGGCGTCGGACTGGTCATTCCGCACTATCCGGGGTCTGTTCGGATATGTAGTCCGATGTCCATGAGGTTTATTTCTGGGCTGACAACAGGAATGCGTCCATGGACGTGGGGGGGCATACAATCCGACTGATTCTTGCATCCTGAATGGTGGATGTGTCAGAAAAATGACCGATCCACCAATCACGATTTTCTTGAAGCATCTTTTGGCCACAAACCGATTCCATTTGGTTACTATGTAACCCAAAGATAACACCCAAACCCCCGACTGTGAATATGGGGTTTGTATGTTAGGGGGGGGGGTTTGCGAGATGGGGCGCACGTGTGAGAGAAGAAAGGGCATCTGCCGGGCCCCGCTACCGCGGGGCCCGGCAGATGCCCGGGCAAGTAAAAAAATAAAACCTGAACCCCCTAGTGTCACTAGGGAGTTTGTCGGATATTGGGGGGAGGGGGGGTTGGCGCACTCTGTCGCGAGTTGTGGAGTTCGCATTGCGAACTCCAAAAGTTGCGACAGGGTTACAACTGACATTGGTGATGCCAGTGTCAGCGTCGTCCACTTTGCCCTCGAAGTCGGACTTCGCCGACTTTGAGGGCGTGGGTACAGTTGTCTTTTTTTCTTTTTCTCTTTGTTTTTGCTCTCACGACGAAAAACATGGGATCCGATGTCTTGTCGTTTTCTGCTATGGACAGCGCATGCTTTCCGTTTTTCACTTTGGACATCGCGTGCAGTTTGTTTTTGACTATGGACTCTGCGGATCGATCGACCAAAACGATGGACTCCGGAGTATTTATGCCCCAAATGTCTTCACCAAGTTGATTTTCAAAAGTCTACTTCAAACAACTGGTAACAATTGATGTGTCGTCATAGAAAAGGGGACAGAAAGCAATCGGCGAGGAAAACTCAAAGTAAAATTCTTGTGTCATTTATGGGATGGAGTTTTCCTTGACTTAGACGAGTCATTCGTACAGGCGATTGCTTTACTTAATCAAACTCGAGCGAGGACACCCACGGCACTCAACGCCTGATGTAGAGGGAGGGCCGGTTCAGCCCTCCCCCCTCGCACTAGCGAGGGGATGGTTCGCAACCACCTCTCGCTAATGCGAGGATTGGCCGGAAGCCAGCCATGCGCTGGCTGCCAACCCACTGGCGGCCAGCCGGCTGGGTGGCCGGCGGCCAGTCAGATGACCGGCCGGCCACCCATTGGCAAGCCATCAGCCGTCAAACGAGCTGGTGGCTCAATCGGCGGCTGAGAGGCCACGAGGCCCTTGAGGGTGATGCTCGTGGCTTTGTGCCCTCGCCCTCGCTAGCCCTCCTCACTAGCGTGAGCAAGAGATGAGGGATTGACGCAAGCGAGAGACATGCGAGAAAAAAGGGAAACCGTTGGCGCGCAATCACCAACTGTGCTTCATACGTGACAATTTTGTGCCGAGATGTAGAAAGTGAAACCTGAGTTCGTTTAGGACAAGCTGCGAGTTTTGAAACCGGAAAACTTCTGAGAACTCACGAGTTTGAGGTAACACCCCCCTTGTTTTGGACACAAAATGAGGAGGCGAGGTGAATACAAAACTGGGCTCCCTGAGACTTGAAACATTCAATTCTCCTTGCAAGGTTCGTTGACGAAGATTGGCCCCAAGAATGACGAGGAGGCGAAAACCCCTCCAGCGACGTGTGGACGCCATTCTGCGAACTTCGAGGACAACCCAAGTGCAGGATCTAGAGACATAGCCGTTATAGTGGTTTTCAGAGCAAAACGACCCTCGTGATTAATTGTGCGACGGTTCCATTGGCTACGCCAGATGTAAAATGCTCAAGCAGCCATAGCAACAAAAAAACGCCAAAGGGCAGTACGACGTCTACAATTATCCGTCTCGACCATTGTAAAGTGTGTTTGAAAGCTTTTGAGGACCTCTTCTTCACCACCATCATTCCTTTGAGCTTCCTTGTACATCCAGGAGGCTAGTTGAGTTTTTGTGGAACAGGGTGGGGAGTGCTCGTCCCCAAACCACCAAGATTTCCCCTCCTTTGACGTCTCCTCTCTTCCTCCATCCAAAAAATGGGACAACGCTATTTTCTAGTGCCTGTCTCACTGCCTGAGAGCATCCTGAAAAGGAGGGTGACACCTTGAATGATTTTTACAACGCTCCAACACCGCTGGCTCAAGGGAGTTGCCGCCAACGAACACAAGAGGCGTCAAGGAACATGAAGAGGAGGCTAAGAAAGGAAGAGAAGAGGAAGACAAGAAGTTGGAACGTAGGAGTGAGGGAGTTGCTAGGAAGTGTTGTAATTCTTCTTTAACTATTTGCTCTTGTTTTTTGAGTGACACTCACATTTCTTGCCATTCCCTTGTGTTGTGATATTCTGTTTTCCCATATTCTAGTCGCTACCAATTACTGTGAGTCACGGCTTAGAAAGACTAGTTTCAAATACCATGTACTTGTGCCGACTATGGAGGCCTAGAAAAACACCACATTGTTGTGCCGACCCAAGTTGCCTAGGAAAATAGAAATAAAAGTTATGATTTCCTCACTGCTTGTGAGAGCAAGGAGCCTTTGGGGGGCTCCACCTCCTCGAAGTTGTGGGGTGACCCCCACAATGGTGTCCATGTGCTAGTTGCACGAGTGACGAGATCGTAAGTGCCGAACCGTCTAAGATCAATGAGGGCAAGGTGGTGACGGCCTCACCATACGTCCTTAGGGACTCCAGTATTTGGGAGCGGCCACGGCGAGCATAGCTACAAAAAAAAGGCAATTGTACTGCTCAAGGCTACCGGCGCCAACCTCGGCAACATCGAGAAGCCTGCGGAAGCCGCAAGGGTGCTCGACGAGCACATCGATCCGCACGTGGGCAACCCACACGTGACGGACGACGCGATTGAGGAGGACCACCTGTGCGTGGACCTGAAGAAGAGCACGACGCTGATGACGGCGCAGATGACGAGAATTGCGATCATTGCCATCGTCATGTGGCAAACTCGAGCCAATTGCTCGAGAAGGGCAAGATGCTCGCCGCATCGCCTGAAGCTTTTGTTAGCAGCGAGGCTGCCGATAGTAGCAAAGCTGTTGAGAGCAAGAAAGGCGACGAAAGCATCCACGCGAGAATTTTCCGCGAGAACGAGCCGGACAACGTGGCCACAAAGGCAATTCTTGAACACCAAAGGAGGCTTGTCACGTGGGCTGCCAAGGCGTCGGGCCAACTTAAGATCACCACCGACGGTGGTATTGAAAACTTGCACCTCCGCATGCCCAAGTGCGGTGTCAGGAGGCGCTGACGAGTCGCCAGAGAGAGGAAATTCCTCGTCGGTGGATCTAGCAGCTCAAGGATTCCTCGGATGCTAGAATGGATGAGTGCCCCTCAAAGTTGACGAGTCGGTCAATCCGATGGAAGTTGCTTCACCAGAATCGGACAAGAATAAAGGGAGATATGGCCTTCCAAAGTTGGGATGTGCATGGCAGCTCTGAGAGCTGGCCACGACTCGACTTCCGTTCGATAATCGACCGGACCGACTAACAAAAGTACAATCTGGAGAAATTACTTTGGAAGGTTTGACAAGGCGTCCAGTGGATAATCCATCTGACTTGGTGGATCATCCACCGGATCCTGTTGTGCACTTTGCTACTGAGGGACTTCGCCAAAATCTTGGCTCGGTGTCCGAAACACAGTAGTACGTTTTGTTACTTGGGGACTTCGTCGAAATTCTGGCTGCAGGTCCACTGACAGGTTTCAAACCTTGTCACACCCCATCACCAAACTCGACCCAAAAGTGGGGAAGGTGTGTGGAAACAGTGCAGGGGATCCCTGCACCACGTGCAATGGGATCTGCGCCTTGGGGAAATCGCTTCGCATGTGAATAAAGGCGCCACGACGTGTGCACACCATTGAGGCGTTAGGTATTTCTATGGTGGGTGAGACATGCGCTTCGACAAGCGTAACTTGGGCTACGCTTGGCTACATTGTGCGCCACTTGGTGCGTTGGAAAGCTCATGACTAGTCCTACACATGTTTTGATAATGTCCATGTTAGAAAAATAATTCAAAACCGCGTCTTTCCCTTTTCAAATGTCACTGTCTCTAATTGCCTGGTCACATAACGTGAGGCGACAAGAAAGCTCACGCTCAATCTCAGGTTCGCCCAAAACTAGAGGACGTGAACCACCAAGAGACGATCAAAACGTTTTTGGGACTGCATCCCCCGGATACCCTAACAAAGGGTTATGGGCCCATTTGTTTGATCCTCTCCAACTTTCATGTCTTCCGCAACGCACGATACCGTCATCGTGGACATTGATGTGAAGATTTGAGAATCCATTGGAGTAGAAGCTGCTCAAATGGCGTAGAAAGAGACGCAGCCCATTCAAAAGCATGCGGCCTAGGCTTTGGGTTATGAAGGTGGCAGTTCGATCACAGAGGCACTCATGCTCCTAGTGTCCGGGACAGCCGAATTGCACTGGGACTACTTTCAAGGATGTGAGCCTGGAGCCGAAGCTTAGCAAAAACTCCGCGCAATCTACCAATCCAAGTCACTTGCAAAAAAAATCTTCGCAATGAAGTGGCTCCTCGCGGTGAGAATCGAGGAGGGAGATGATGCCATCTCTGCCATGCAGCGTCGCTCGCCTCGCAATGCAACGACGTGGGGTGGAAGATCAACACACAGCTGTAGGAGATGGCCCTCCTCATGGCCCTACCTGACAGTTGGGGTCCACTCATCACCGTTCTTGGAGGATGGACAAGCCTACCTATGGCGCGGTCACAGAGAACATCCGCAACGAGGCGTAGTGCCGGAACTGCGGGGAGTCCTCGTCTTCCTCATTGGTCCTCGTCACTAACATGCGTGGTGGCGGAAGCGGGGGCAGGGGAAGTAGTGGAAGGGAAGGCGGCAAGAAGGGCGCCAAGAAAGGTGCGTGCCGCAACTGCGGCAAGGAGGGCACTTGGACTCATGAGGACCCGGAGGAGACGGAGGCCGGCGGCAAAAACACCAGGGGCAGGTTGCTCCTCAACGGAAACAAGAAACACTTCCTCAAGAAGGCCAACAGGCGGTGCGTGGATTTCAGGGGCGAGGAGCACACCCAGGTCAAGAAGGTGGGGTTTGTCACCTACGAGATGTCCTCCAAGGCAATGGTGTTCGCAAACTACAAAGTCGCGCCGGCGGCCGGCCACGATGACGTGGAGGTGGAAGTCGTGGTGGGCGATAAGGAATAGTTGTGCACAGTGAGCAGAAGAGAAGCTATGGAGTCGTGCATCACTGGCGTCTCTGCCGGGTGCAAGATGAGTAGGCCCGACCATGCTCAGCTGTGTTGGAGTGAATATCTTCCTACTCCAAACATTTGGTCATGAGCCTTGTATGGCTGAAACATGAGAGACCCCGTTATAGATGCATGCCCCACATATGCTCGTGGTCGATGTGGTTTATGGTTTTATGTACTTTACAGCCTGTGCTAGCTGTCTTGTTCTTGTGCGGGTTGCTGATCCTATGGGGCCACACGCTCAGTTGCTCTGAGGTGTAAAAGGCCATGGCAGCCTGTTTGCCGACCAGTCTAGTTTGACCCCGGGGTGGCGGCTGGGCCCCACTTTGAGTTCTTCGAGTGGGTGGCCCGGTCAACCGCGGCTAAGAGATCGCTGGTCACTTACTCTTGTTACCTTTGCTCTCACAATTCAACCAAGTGTAGTTTTCACCAACTTCTCGTCCAACCTGTTGCCATGGCTACTGTGTGTGTCAAGCTTGCTTGGTAGCGAGCGTATGTTGGCCTTTTGCCGCTACCAACTGGCATTAGAGCATGAGAGAGAGACCCCTCCATTCCATCGATCCATGGTGGCTTGTGGTTCGGCACATGCGATACTCAAGATTGCGCGATCACGATCGTGACACCCTTATCCGTCCACGGCGCAACTTCGCCACCGTGCAGTTCAGTAGTCTCTCGTCCTTGCAGATCCAGGCTCTCTACACTGCGACACCGTGGCTTCGTAATTCAGTGCTCTACATGCCACGGCACTCTTGCCTCGGTCTGCTGTACCCTAAAACATCTCCTCAACTCAGGAGGTCCGGAGTCTTGCTGCTTCACATCACTGCGGTGCCTGCTCTCTCACATCCAGGCTATTCGCACCTCAGCAGCACCACAACACTACACGCCAACGATCTCACGACTCTGCACTACTGTGACACCGGGGCTCTCTCGCCACGGCCGAGAGCCTCTTAGCGGCCCCACAATCCCACAGGTCCGGAGCCCCATGTGCCTCTGCACCCTTGCGTCAGCCCACTGTTTCTGAAGAAGCTCCGTAGTTCTGCAGGTTTGCTGCTCCTCTGCTCTGCAACACTGTGAAGCTGAGTCTTTTTGCACCCCGTGGTTTGCATTTCAGCAGCACAACTATGCTCCTGGACCGCTGGCTTGCGTCTCAGTAGAGCTTCAACGCTGAGGCCTCCTTGCAATTGAGCGCTGCCTCTCACTACGCTCTGCTTCACTCTCTCTCAACTACCAGCAGCAGTAGTAGTAGCCGTCTCTATGGCTTCATCTGCCACTATGGGTGCACCACCAAACACAGGATCCATCCCTACCTGTCCAAGGGGCTTGCGTGATCACGCACGCCTTGACAAACTGATTGATGAACACAAGGAGGAGGCGGATAGTGCAGCGTGGTTGCGCCTCCGTTGCCATTGTTACAACTCTGGGTACCATCCCGGGGAAGACTACAATCCCGCAGACAACGAGGCGCGCAAAAACGTTGCTGTGTACATGGCTTACTGTCAGTCCGCCTAGGACAACTCACCAACTGTGCAAAATGTGCCAACAACGGGGCCACCATGTGAGCAACTCCGTCCCTCATCTCAGGTAAGATCCCCCATTACCCGTAGAACGTGTCGGCAAAGTCAGTGTGCCACTCAAGGTGCGGCACCTCCAGCTACACCAACAATCCCAGCAAAGCACGCCAAGGCTACCTCGCGTCGCACTGCGTTTCCCGCTGCATCTCAGGCTGCCATTGCACCATTTGTACCTGAAATACTCACTGCCCTAGAAACAACACTTGTCTCCTGTACTGTCGTCTCTTCCACGTTGCGCTACAGCACGTGTTGCGCGTGCACCTGCTAGCACAGCTGTTGGTAGGTCTGTTGAAACCTACACTACTGCAGCCACTGACCGAGGTCCTCTTGCAGTTGCTGTAGTAAACATCGCAATGCAGGTCGCAGCAGCAGCTAACGTAGTTGCAGCAGCAGCTAACGTAGTCGCGGAAAAAGCAGCCTCAGTCGCCACTGCTCTCTCCAACACCGCCGACTCGATCCATACTTCTACCTCTCAGGTGTCCTCTACAAGTGCATCATCACCGTTTGGTCACCAGATTTGCGTCGTGGTGACAGCTGCCATCTTCACCCTCACAGGTGCTTCCCTCGCTGGAGTTGCCTGCCTCATCGTTGCCACCTCATCCTCCATGGTTGTCATTGCTGCCTCCGTGGCGTCTACACTGCCACCACTATTTGCCCTACAGCATTAGCATTGGTGATCTTTCAACTCCTTGCTGCTCGGGACTCCTCTTCTCTTCCTTCCTTTCCTCCTTTGTGGCGGTGCTTTTGCAGACCATACTGTTGTGCAGCTCCACCCAGCCAGACGTCATCCTCTCTTATTACCCACGCCCACTAGGGCAAGTAAAATGCTGCCAAAGTTTTCTTGAGTGATCCACACTCATCATGCCCGTTGACGATGACTTGTATGCTGCTCTGCAGGAAGAACCGCATAAAGAGAGTACTGCTCTTCAAGCAACTCTCACTACATAGCGCATTGTAGAAGAAAAGCTACACACAAAACAGGGTGATCAGGAGACTTTCGCCGACCACATTGCCGATATGGTGCTCAACCGCTTGCAGCCTGCATTGCGCGCTGCACCTCTTGCCTTAGCTGATGCTGACATTGCTGCTGCATTCTCCACCTCTCCCGCTTTTGCATCCAACACCACTAGCTCTTCCACCTCTAACTCCCTTACTGTTGCTGTAGCAGCAGGCACCGCTGTAGCCAAAGCTCTTGCACAACGTAAACCTGACTTTGACTCAGTGCCATCGCATTTCACCCCTAACATCTCTTTCGCTTCATGGGTGATTTGTTTCAGTGCTTTGGCACGAGGTGAGCAGCTCTGGGAGAACTATCACGTGCCCAACCCCGTTGCTGATCCTCCCCTTGTGCCCACTGAATTTGAGTCTACGCGTGCTGTGCATGCTCTCATTTGTGTTGGACCTCATGATCTCACAAATGAGATAGGGTCCTACAACGCTGACACTGCTCGTCACACGCTTGCTGACCCTGTTGGCGCCTACGCTATTATCAAGCGCCATCCAACTCTTAGTGGACACGTTGCATAGAGTGTCCTCACAGTACAATTCAACACGCTCTCCATGCGTGCAGACAATACTGCGGATGCCTATTGGGCCCGCAGCCTTTGTCTTCTAGACGACCTTGGCAAAGCAGCGCCTCGCCAACTACCTGCTGTTCTCTCCATTGTCAATGGTCTCATTCCTGAGCTCTCTGACATTTCAAGGAGGCGAAGGCCTCTGAACTTGAGCGGTTTGCTGTCGAGCCTGTGCCTGCTGACTTTTCACGCATGCGTTGGGTCTTTACCCTCAAACAAAAAGGTGACGTTTGCTCCACCATTGAGTCCTGGCTTCCCCAAGCTAAAGTCGCTTGTGGCCGTCGTCTTCGTGTCTTTCACTGCATCCGTGGGGCTGAATTCATTGGTTCCACCTCTCGTTTCCTCTCCTCTCGCGGTGTGACCGTCAAGACCACCGCTCCCTACACACCTGAACAAAATGGTGTGTCTTAGCATTGGAATTGGACACTTATTGATGGTGTTTTTCCTCTCCTCACTGCCTCTAACCTTCCTCCCTTGTTTTCCTTTGAAGCCATGTCTTACATGACGTGGGTCTGGAATCGTGTTCCGCATGGTCCCCTCCCACATCATGTCACACCGTATGAACGCTGGTGCGGTCATCGTGCGGACCTCTTCCTAGCTTGTGTTTGGGGCTGTGTGGCTGCTGTGTGTCTTCCCGAGGACCTCCGTAACGGCAAACTCAGTCTGCGTGCTTGGTTGTGTACCTTTCTCGGGGGCTCTGCCATGTCCAAGGCCTGGAGCTTGTGGGACCCCGATTGCGCGCGTGTTGTTGAGTCTCGTGACGCCCTCTTCTTCGAGGATGTCTTTCGCTGTGATCCGTCTCGTGTTGCTCTACCCTCTTCCTTGTCCTCGCTCCGTCGGCTTGGGAAGGATGGGTCTATTCCAGCCTCCGGTCTCACTGACGCACCCCCTGTTGCCTCAGCCCCTTCCTCTTCAGAACCTCCTCTTTATACATCTGGTGTGTCCACCTCCAACACCCTACTTAGCACTTCGTCTGCACCCTCATCCGACCCTTCCACAACGTCTTTCCCATCTTTATCCTCTGAGTCTGTGTCAATGCCTCTCAGCAATCCCCCATTGTTTGCTGATGTCGCGGCACAGTAACCTCCCCACACTGTCGCTGTGTCGCCTCCACAATCTGTTCTCTCGTTGCCTGTGATCTCTGGTGAGACTGTCATTCCGCCAGTCACAGATGTGCCTCCAGTCGTATATGAGCCTTTAACACGTGGGGGACGGCTCCGATCACTTCCACAACGCTCTGTCACACAGCTCGCTCAATCCTATGAGCATCACACCCGCTCTAGTGCACCGTCCATTGCAAATGGCGCCACCGCCAGACCGACTGGCCTTGATGTACTGGGTCTTGCTGTGAGCATGGTCCACCCCAACTCAGCAGTTGGCTATGCAGTGGTTGCCCATGAGTTTAACAGTGCTCTGGATGCCTCAATCACCGGCTATGTCGTCACGTGCTTTACAACCAGCGGTCTTCCCTCACTTCCTACAGAGCCTACCACTATACGTCAGGCAAGGGAGGCAGGTGATGCTCATATCTGGGAAAAGGCCATGCTAGAGGAGCTCACAACCCTCAACAAGCATGAGGCCTTCAAGCTTGTTGATCTCCCAACAGGCCGCAAGGCTGTCTCAGCTTGCTGGGTGTTTTGGCGCAAGCTGAAGCCTGACGGTACGATCGATAGGTACAAGGCACGGCTCACCGCCAAGGGATTCTCCCTGATTCCTGGCATTGAATTTGACAAGACATTTGCCCCTGTGGGATATATCACCACAGCTCGAGCTCTTATGAGCCTAGTCACTGAGCACGACTGGGAACTGGAGCAGATGGATGTCAACAATGATTTCTTGCATGGATGCCTTGACGAGGAGATATACATTGTGCAACCTCCAGGCTTCACAGATGGCACGGACAAGGTCTGGAGGCTGCGTCAAGCCCTCTACGGATGCAAGCAGTCCCCTCAATGCTGGAACCTGGAGATCTCAGCCACCCTTGAGAAGGGTGGCTACCATCGCAGCATTGTTGATCCGACGCTCTTTCTGAGTGCACCCTCGCAACCCTTGGTGGCCGTCTTGGTCTATGTGGATGACCTTGTTATTGCTTCACCCAGTTCCACTGTCGTGTAGTCCGTGAAAGCGCTGTTGTAGTCCACCTACAAAATGAAGGACTTGGGTCTTGCTCGTTTGTTCTTGGGCATGAGCTTGAGCGGGACTATCAGCACCGGACATTGCACGTCCATCAGGACACCGACATTTGCGCCCTGGGGGAGCGCTTCTCCTCCATGTTCATGGACACCCCCACTGCATTGAAACCCATGACACCAGCTAGGTAGCGTCTGATGAAGTCACTTCACCTAACTCAGTTGGGGGAGACTGTCGAGGTCACCGATTGCCTCAGTGTGATTGGATCTCTAATGTACCTTGCCACAACCACCAGAGCAGACGTGGCCTTCGCGGTCAACTTCCTTACTTCGTTCTCCCAGCAACCTCGTCAGAAGCATCTCAAGGCTACAGTGTGTGTCATTTGCTACACACTGTCTACTGTGCATGTAGGACTGTGCTCCAGGTCATAACCCTCTGTGGTGGTTGATGGATACACCGATAGTGACTGGGCTCACGATGTAGTTGCATGTAACCGCACCGGCTATATCTTTCTTGTGGGTGGAACCGCTATCTCGTGGAAAAGCGGTAAGCAGGGTTGTGTTGCATGTAGCTCGAGTGAGGCTGAGTATGTTGCCCTTGGCACAAGTAAGTGTGAGAGTGTCTCGCTTTCTTGCTTGCTTCAGCAGCTTCGCGTACCCATCCGTTACATCACATTGCGCTGCGACAATCAAAGTACCAAGGCGATTGCTACACATGATGGAATGCATCATTCACGCACAAAGCATATAAACATTGAGCATCACTTTGTACGCGAGCACATTGTCGCAAGACAGGTCCAGTTCGTCTGGGTCGACACGCGTCAGCAGCGTGCAGAATTTCTTACTAAATCCCTAGGTAGAGGGATGTTCAAGGCAGCTGTGCATGCAGTTGGCTTATTGCATGCACGCGATGCTCCTGGTTGAATTGACACAGTTTTTTCTGTCC
Source organism: Penium margaritaceum (assembly GCA_023375785.1). NCBI lineage: Eukaryota > Viridiplantae > Streptophyta > Zygnematophyceae > Desmidiales > Peniaceae > Penium > Penium margaritaceum. Next base: position 60,185 of record SZWC01005691.1, on the reverse strand, counting down.
CTCGTCTATGCTCCTTCGTGTGGTGTATGGGCTGTTTGTCTGTGGGTCATGGGGGAGTGTTGGTTTGTCTGCCAAATATGCAAGTGACCTCTTGAATCCTTCACTCTCTCACACACACACATACATACACACACACACACACACACACACACACACACACACGCACAGACACACACACACCATTCCTCTAGGTGATTGAGCAGAACAGAAGCTATGGAGCCGTGCATCACAGGTGTCTCTACCGGGTGTAAGATCAGTAGGCTCGACCATGCTCAACATTGTTGGAGTGAACATCTTGATGCTCCAAACATTTGGTGATGAGCCTTGTATGGTTGAAACATGAGAGATCTTGTTAGAGATATATGCCTCACATACGCTCGTGGTCGATGTGGTTTATGGTTTTATGTACTTTGCATGATGTGCTAGCTGTCTCGTTCTTGCCCGGGTTGTTGATCCTACGGGGCCACACGCTGAGTCGCTCTGAGGTGTGATAGACCACAGCGGCCTGTTTGTTGACCAGTCTGGTTCAACCCCGGGGTGGTGACTGGGACCAATTTGAGTTCTTCGAGTGGGTGACCCGGTCAATTGCGGCTAAGAGATTGCTCGTCACTTACTCTCGTTACCTTTGCTCTCACAACTCAACCTAGTGTGTTTTTCACCAACTTCTCGTCCCACCTATTTCCATGGCTACTGTGTGTGTCAAGCTTGCTTGGTAGCGAGCCTATGTTGGCCTTTTTTTGCTACCTACACGCAGAGCGAGGAAGCATTTCGATGCAGGCACCGGTCGATAATTTGGCATGAAACGGTGCATACTGGCTGCATCAACGGAGTTGACGACTGTGCAAGAGGCACTTGAGCGGCCCGAGGGGAAGGATTGGGACACCGCCATCAAGTCGGATTTGGCGTCCATTTCTAAAAACAACACGTGGGAGCTGCTTGACAGGCTGAAAGACTCAAAGGTTATCGGCTCCAAGTGGGTCTTCAAGACCAAGTTCATGAAAGAAGGTGTGGTGGACGTGTACAAGGCGTGGCTAGTGGCAAAGGGGTACACACATCGCAAGGGCGAGTACTACGATGAGACATTTGCCCCCGTCGCCAAGTTCACAAGCATCCAGTCAATCCTTGCGGTGGCACCCGCAAAAGATATGGAGCTCCAAAAGATGGATGTAAAGACAGCCTTCCTCAACGGCATCAACGACAAAGAAATCTACATGGAGGTGTCGGAGGGGGTGGACGGGCCAGAGGGCAAGGTGTGCAAGCTGCAGAAGTCCTTGTACAGGCTAAAACAATCGTCTCGATGATGGTACCAGTAGACGGACAACTTCATGGTACAACTCGGCTTCAAATACTGTAAGGCGGATCACAGCGTGTGCGTGTGACTCAATAAGAAGCTCCATCAGATCGTCGCACTATACGTGGACAATCTGATCTTGTGTACCACAGACCTGCCAGGCCTACAGCAGCTGAAAGAGCAGTTGAACAGCATGTTCCAGATGTTGGACATGGGGGAGCTGGAGTTCTACCTCAGGGTGAGCATTACGCGGAACCGGAAGGTGCGCACGCTTGAGCTCGGGCAGGCCACATACGTGGCTCAGGACTTGAAGCGGTACGACATGGAGGATTGCAAACTAATGTGCAATCCTGTCTCCATGACCTATGAACTGAGTGCGGCAATGGTCCCGCAAACAAAAGAAGTGCGGGAGGATATGTCAGAGGTGTCCTACCAATCGGCGGTGGACACCCTCATATACGCCATGGTGGCGACTCGACTGGACCTAGTCGACGCAGTGGGCCAAGTGAGCAGGTACGTGGCCGATCCATGGCCACTACACTGGCAAGCGGTCAAGTGCATCCTCCGCTACCTGCAGGCGACGCAGCACGCATGCCTAAGTTTTGATGTCAAAGGGCGGACAGACCCATTGCTTCTGGTCTGCTATACAGATGCAGACTACGCTAAGGATATGGACAAGCGGAAGTCCACATCCGGCTACGTGTTCCTTGCTGGTGCAACGGTCTTGTGGTGCAGCAAGAAGCAGGATTGCGTCGTCACCTCCACAGTGGAAGCTGAGTACATCACACTGGCCAAGGTGGTCAAGGAGGCGGCGTGGCTCCGCAGGTTGCTGGGGGAGCTGGGTGCGCCACAACGGGAGCCTACGGCGGTGCAAGAGGACACCAATGGCTCCATCCTGCTGACCAACAACCCGGCGCAGCATAGGAGGACGAAGCACATGGACGTGCATTATCACTACGCACGGGACTTGGACGTGAAGGGGCAGGCGGTGCTTGAGCATTATAGTACGCACAACATGCTTGCGGATTGCTTGACCAAAGTGCAACCCATGGACCGGCACACAATGAGCGTGGTTGGGCTTGGGATGACCAGCTATGATGGGCTGGAGGGCAAAGCAGAAGATGAGTGAGGGCAAGCAGGAGTAGCGGGCATGGCAGGTGCAAGGGGGAGAATGTTGAAAATTTGCACCTCCGCATGCCGAAGTGCGGCGCCGGGAGGCGCTGACAAGCTGCCAGAGAGAGGAAATTCCTCACGGGTAGATCTAATGGCTTGAGAATAACTTTGATGCTGAAATGGATAACTTCCCCTCAAAGTTGACAAGTCGCTTAATCCGGCTGAAGTTGTTTCACTAGAATCGGACAAGTATCGAGTGGTACATGGCCTTCCAAAGTTGGGGTGTGCGCGGTGGCTCTGAGAGCCGGCCGCCACTTGACTTCCGGTCGATAATCGACCGGACCGACTAACAAAAGCATCATCTGGATAGATTACTCTGGAAGCTCTGCCGAGGCGTCCGGTGGATAATCCACTTGGTCCGGTGGATTATCCACCGGATCCTGTAGTGCAGTTTGCTACTGAGGGACTTAGCCAAAGTCTTGGCTCGGCGTCTGAAACTCAGTAGTACGTTTTGTTACTTAGTCAAAATTCTGAGTGCAGGTCCACGGACAGGTTTTGAACCTCGTCACACCCCATCACCAAACTTGACCCAAAAGTGGGAAAGATGCATGGAAACAGTGCAGGGGACCCCTACACCACGTGCAATGAGATCTGCACCTTGGGAAACGCGCTTCGCACGTGAAGAAAGGTGACACAGTGTGTGCGCACCATGGAAGCGTTAGGCATTTCTGTGGTGGGTGAGATTTGCACTTTGGCAAGCATAACTTGGACTACGCTTTGCCAAATTGCACGCCATTTGGTGCATTGAAAAGCTCATGAGGAGTCCTACAAATGATCTGATCATGTCCATGTTCATGAACGAATTCAAAATCACGTTGTTCTCTTCGCAAAAGTGACTGCCTCTACTTGCCTGCTCACATAGCGTGAGGCGACTAGAAAGCTCCAGCTCAGTCTCAAATTCACCCAAAACCAGAGGATGTGAACCACCAAGAGATGATTAGACGAACGTCGGGACCACATCCCACGGATAGCCTGATGGGTGGAAGAGTAGCGCCACCCGGAGGAGTGGGGACGGACCCCCCTTCCTACGATGTTGCTATGGTGAGGCAAACCAACGCCCAAGCAAGCGTCGTCGCGAACAATGAAATTCTTAGGAAGGTGGGACTCCGTGGAGGGGTGTACACGACCCGTATCCTCCTGTACTAGGAAAATGTACACGTTCTGCACCAGACCGTTGAGGTTATCGCGGACGCTTTGACGACATCAGAGCTGAAGTTCACGTACGCCAACCTGGTTGCCCAGGTCGGGTAGAACATCACGGATCTCGACCATGATCGTCAGTTGCAGCACATGGCTGCTCAAGAGGCAACTTGTCAATGCGATGACCTTGACGAGGCATTGCAGAGCGTGACCCAGGTGCAGATGCAGCGGCGATCGCAACGGGCCACAAGTGCTGATGCCATCACTTGTGGCCCGTGTTAGTGAGGACTTGCTTACCTCGACGACCTCGAAGCTAGTCATGAACACGTCCTTCCTCCATAGTGTGGAAATATTTTGGAAGGGCGTGAAGCTGACCGATTGGCTGAATTGTATGTAGTACGTTCTAAGTATCCCTAAGGCCCCACTCAGTTAGTGGGGAGACCCTGCAACGACGCGGCTTGAAGACAAGCTCTTCAAGTACCATACTGTCTTTCACTTTTGTGCACATTTTGAAAACGATTTTAGTGCTTCTTACTTTCAACCAAAAGGTGGCATTTCTTAATTTCTAGGGTGGTGGCCCATCCTCGTCTTAGATACTAAACCAGGTTCTCAATTTCGCCCACGGTTCATGTATAGATGGTGGTTCCTTTGTTCAAGTGCTCGAACTTCAATTCACGAATTCGAGTGTTTGACTTTTGGATCTTGGTTTTCCATCAGATTGCTTGTTACAATGTGACAGTTGACCGCGAAAGGTGGTAACACCTCTCGCAGAGGGTATTGCACGAGCGAGTGGAACCAAAATTGCTATGGTGTGCATTCGAGAGTCGTGAACATGCGCCTGATCTTTCCAAAAAAATCATGTTTTGCACCTGGAGCTGTGTAATGTATCAGATGATCTCGGTTTTGTACTGAGTTAAAGTGCAAGCATGGAAAGCGGAATTTCAATAAATGGGGCTAGTAGTTTTGATAGTCATTCTTACAGTCACTTGAGATTTGTTTGAAGAGCACATGGGCGAATGAATACAATTAGTTTGCACGAAAGTGAGTTCTAGTACAGTATGTGGTCAAGGAGTGGGGTGCGCAGTAGCCACATCTTGAATGGCAACTCATGCCGTGGGAGGCCTTTTGTGCCATCATGCGCGAGAAGAGCATCCAGCGTGAGGAGGCACAACGTGGCTTCCACAAGATCAACGACTTTAAGGCAGTTGATTAGCTTGCTTGAGGCTTACTTGAGCAAGTTCACCCCACTCGTGGAGGAAGTCGGAAGCTTCACCGAGGATGATGGGACGTAGAGTTTCAAGAACCCAAAGTGCCTGCTGCTTGAGTACTTGCATGAGGGTCTTGCCGACGAGAAGCCGAAGGAAAAGACCACCACAACGGTAGCCGGCCAGGCTTGGATAAGCTGGAGGGCGTTGTGGGACTACATGAGTAAAGTGTATTCGGTGAACCCAAAGGACTACTCAGATGTATGGCCAAATACTCGTGCACAGCAAGGCCGCAACAAGGATGTTGCGGGGGCTGGAGGGGGAGCCGGGCAGCAGAGCGGGGCCAAGGGTGAGCAGCCTGCAAACCCTCCTCTCAAGAAGACTCTTGGTCACAAGACCCCAAACTTATAGCGTAGCCGTGACAATGACAAGTTGCAGGCGGCGAGTGAGCATCATAACACACCCTTTCGTAACCGACTGTGCCACATCTGCATGCAGCCTGGTCACTTTAGGGCCCATTTCCCTAAGGCTGGTGGTGGTGGGCAAGAGGCCGCGGTGTTGGCCGGAATTACGGCACCTCGTGGGGATGGTGCAGCAGGAGGCTGCAGACAGGGCCGTGGACAGGGCCGTAATTACGACAATGGGCCTGGCCATGGAAAGGGACAGGGCCGTGGGGTGGGTTTTCCCCATTACTGAGTGACGTCAGTGGAGACCACTCACGGGTTAAACTTGATCACAAGTGTGGGTTCATGTTTTCAGATGAGGATGTTGAACAATTTGAGTTTTTGACGAGTTCAATTTTCTCTCTTGTTTCATCTCCTCTTGTTGAACTTCATTCTACACTTGCTTACCGACATTGTCCACTAAACCTTGTATATCTGGACAAGATGCATGATTGTACATGCTTAGTGGTGGTGACACCAACCAATTTACAAGACTTACATGACGTAGTGATTGAAGAAAAAACCCTCAAAACGATGAATTCAATCATGTCCGCGGTACCTTTTGTCGACAATTTCGACCCAGTCAAAGTGAAAGACAAGAAGGTGCTAGCCAAATTCACACGTGCTCAGAAGATGTAGACTCGAGTGCATGAATCATGGGAGTTTCAATGCCCGTTGAAAAAATTTCATGTTTATGGCAAACTCCGCTTGCCGTCGTCGAGCTTGTTCACTCGCAAGAGTGGAGGTAACATGACGATGCAGTTCAAAGGACACATAGTTGGTGCCCCCATGAACGTACTGGCTGACACTGGAGGAGATGACTCCTTTGTTAGCCTTGGCTTTACCCGAAAGGTGGGCCTAAAGTATGAGCCTGCAAATGGCATAGTTTTCATTGGTGACAACCGTACAGTACCTGTGATTGGTACGTGAGTTTAAGGGTACACAGAGAGTGTCACATTGAAGGTACTCAACCTTCTCGACCCGTTTGACGTGGTTCTAGGTGATCTCTGGCTCCAAAAAAAAAAGGCTCTGATGTGCTTTGAATCAATGCGCTTAACACTCCGAAAGGAACAATGTTGCTTTACGCTCATTTTGAGTATGGAATTGTCACCGATCTGACTTAAAGTCCATGCCAACTTGTGTGCGATACAGGTCAAGAGACATATTCAACAAGGTTGTCGATACTTCTTGGCTCAGCTATAGAAAGTGGAAGATGACGAGGAGGAAGACACGCCACAAGAGATCAAATCTCTATTGGCAGAGTTCTCCGATGTATTCCAAGACCCACAAGTTGGGCTTTGACCAGAATGACACATGGACAACACTATCTTGCTGCAACCAGAGGCGACTCCTCCGTTTAGAACCATCTACCGACTCAATCTGGCAGAGAGGCAAGAAGCTGAATGCCAGATAAAAGAGTACATTGCAAAGGGGTGGATTGAGCCAAGTAGCTTGCCGTACAGTGAAGCAATCCTTTTTGTGAAGAATAAGAACAGTGATTTACGCATGGACTACCGGGCGCTGAACAAGCTAGCAGTAAAACATTAACTACCCTTGCCGCGGATCGATTGCCTGTTTGACCAAATACAAGGGAAAAGATTTCTTGGGCGGAATGACCATATACCCATCGTTTGGAACAATAAGCCTCATCCCCCCCTCGCTCAGAACAATAAGCCTGATCCGCCCCTCCGTCGGAACAATAAGCCTGATTCGCCCCTTCGACATGGACGCTAGTTTGCAGGCGTAAAAAATAAACAATATACCCCTTTCGTTTGTCAAAAGAGAGCATGTCGACGTCGCATGGATGCGGCGTCGACATGCTGACGTCATGTTTTTTTGACCTAATGATCACAAACTCGTTGATAAAAGGGTTTGTCATTTTTCGTAAGTGGTTTGAAAGAAGTTTGCTTGGGGGGTCCGAGACTCCCCATGAGTTAAAAGGGGGACCTACTGGGCCCCGCTGCCGCGGGGCCTTGCAGGTGCCCGCACAAAATAAACCCCAAAACCCCAGGTGTAATTAGGGGGTGGGGTTTTCATTTGTTTGTACATCAAACGCGGGTATAAAGTTGAGAAAAATGTAAAACAAAACAAACATGGATATTTGACTCTCCATTCATGGAGGGGGGATTCCTATGGACGCCCGTCCGCCGGAATCCCCGACGAAGTCCACCCCCCCACCCCCCCACCACAGTCACCCCCGCCTCCCGGCAGCCCACCGGCCGCCGGGCCCTCAATTGCGAGGGCCTTGATCGGCGGGCAGGTGGGTTGACAGGGGGGGCGGGGGGGAGGGGGGGAGTTGACGAAGTGCCGACCGACAGACGTCGGCCAGCAATCTCCACCCCTCCCCCCCCCACCCCCCCCTCGAAACTATCGCGGCCCTCCATAGCGACGGCCGCGATGGAGGGCATGCCCGCTTTCGCCATGCTTAACCAGCGACATGCGTCGCTGTTTGAGCATGGTGAAAGCTGGGGGGCGGATGGGGCTTATTTTTGCCGGACAGGGGTGAATGGGGCTTATTGTTCCGACGAAGGGGTATATGGGGCTTATTGTTCCGACGGAGGGGTATATGAGGGTCATGGGTAACAAAACAGGGGGGAATCAGCATTTTTGCCAAAAGTTCTTTCATCCTTAGATTTATCTCAAGGGTACCATCAAATCCGCATTACAGAAGATGATGTCCAAAAAATCGCATTTTGAACACACATGGGACACTATTAGTTCCTAGTTTTATGCTTCGGGCTAACGAAAGCCCTGAAAACATTCCAAGGAGAAATGAACTAAATGTTCACAGGCAACTCGGCCAGTTTGTCTTGATTCACCTGGACGTCATCTTGATTTTCTCCAAATCCATGAAACAGCACATAGAATATCTATGTGAGGTCCTCACAATCCTTTTGGAACAGAAGTTCTATGTAAAAGTGAGCAAGTGCAAGTTTGCACAAGATGAGCTTGAATACCTTGGACACATAGTCGGCAAGGATTGTATCCGTGTCAACCCACAAAAGGTCCAAGTTGTCGTGAAATGGCCACGCCTAGAAAATGTTCGAAATTTTTGGTCTTTTCTCGGTCTTGTAAACCATTTTTGATGGTCTATGCAAGGGTAATCGATCCTGGTTTTGCCGCTAATTAGGCTCATGCAAAAAGATGTGCATTGGGATTGAACTTCTGACTCTAAGATGGCTTCTCTCAAAGTCAAAGAGCTTGAATCCACAACCCCCGTCTTAGCTCTTCCTTATCCATTGCAACCATAGACGGTACAATGTGATGTGTCAGTAGTAGGACTTGGAGTGATCCTCATGTAGAATGGTCATCCAATCGGTGTGTTTCCAAATGCAACCAAACTTGTCAAGACGACAGGCGTGTTGGAGCGAATACTTGAGCCAATTCTTGTTCACGTGGAGATATCGGGTAGGACGTATGAACGTGGCCGATCCACTGAGCAAAAAGTCAGGGGAAGTTAAAGCAACCACTAAGCTTGGTGGGTATTTTATGGTCATTGTGACAGCAACGGTGCAAACACCAGAGCCCCCTGCACCTCTCCGGCAACCAACTCGAGAGATAATCCACTAGAACAGTTTTGTAAACAGAATTCAGATGGGATAGAATTGGACTCTTGGTTTCAAGACTCTCAGAATGTAGACAAGTACGGATGGGTGGAGGCCGCAGGAATACTTTGGCACAGGGAACAAGTTGTTGTGCCAGACTCATGAGACCTTCGAGCGAAGATAATCTCCTAGTTACAAGACCCGCCGGTCGCAAGACATGTGGGACCTCAAAAGGTCAGACATGCATTTTCGGACTACTACTGGTGGCCATCATGGAGTATCGATGTCCGAAATTATTGTATGATGTGCAACCCATGCCTTCGGAAGAAGGCTAGCAACAAAAGCCTGTTTGACTCCTTCAACAGCTTCCCATTCTCGAGACCCCATACTATTTGTATTGAACAGTAGTCGACATCTAATTGTGCTCTCTTCATTGGTGAAGAGTGGGAGTACACAAGGACAGGTTCCCTCTGCTCAAGCCTTTGCCAAGTGGGTCACCTTCAAGCTGCTCAGTAACGACAAAGGACATATGCTAACAAAAGGCGTCGTGAGGTCTTGTTTCACATCGGTGAAAAAGTGATGCTTAGCACTAAGAACATTTGGTAGGAGTTGCAAGGAGCGTGATTACTTCTACCGAAGTGGATTGGGCTATTCTGCATCCTGCCATGCACCGGGCCAGTGGCATACAAATTGCTGCTTCTATCGAGTATGACAATACATGACGTGTCTCATGTGAGCCTGTTGGTTCCAAACATGGCAAATGGAACTTTTCAGCCGATGCCTTCAGCCCTTTCTGCTGATGGCCAATACAAAATTCTTCGCCTCCTCCAGCACCGAGAGCGTGCACTCCGGACGTGGGTTGTTAGGGAGTACCTCGTCAATTCGTCCGGTTGAGGACCTGAATATAACTCAGGGGAGCTCGAATCTCGGTTGCCCACAGGGGTGGTCAACAATTAGTAGAGCGAGCTAGTAGCTTGCAAAAATTGATGTGTGGCAGGAGGTTGTTGAATGGTATGCACCTTGTCCACTGGCTAGCTGGCTGGCTAGCTGGTTGCACAGAAAGACAAGGCATACACTGCTCTATGGAGTACGTCCCCTTGGTCTGTCTTGAGATAAGCGAGGAATACACTGCCCCTAATGGATATGTCCCCTGAAGATCATCATAGGAAACACAACTTTGTGGCCTAGTTGGAACAGGTGCCGGAGCTCATGGGTCGAGGGCTCAAACGCAACAAGGGCCGCATTTTTCTTTGTGGCCCAGAATGGTGCAGGAAGCTTCTAGGAAGCTTACTAGAGCCTACCTTGAGGATGACACTTGGCAGGCTTAGGATGCGCCACGTAGGACTGTAGGCTGAGGTTGGCTCCTATGGAGTCACTGCAAGCACAAGCATTAGCAAAGCTCTGTAAGTACAAAAGCCTGTACCATGGATGCATCCATTTACAGTTCTTGCCTTTGAGACTCCTCATAGAGTGTCTAACCAAGGGTAGACACAAAAGATCTTCATGCGAAATTTGTGAGGTTGTAAACTGAACGAACCTAAAGTGTGAATCCCTCATTCGAGGGTGATATGTTATCTTGGTTGCAATACGAAGAGCGGTTGGCGGCCTCCCACGTCAAGATCCGTTTTCTAAACAATTGCTATCAGGCGTATTGATAAAGGGTTATGGGCCCAAAATTCTGGTTCTAAGGTACGCTTCCAAGACCGACTGGCACGTGGTCTCGTAGGGTGTGGAGGTACAATAGGAACACGAACATCGGACGAATCCATCTACTCCAACGGCTCCATCGACTTCTTCAGTTAGGGTGCGTGCACATGGCAGACTAGAGGACAAGGAGTAGCTTTGTCTATGTTGGACAAGACCTTTGAGCTCAAATGGGATAAAGCTATACCCCTTTAGAAGGTGGTACGACCCGAGTCAGTTTTCCTTACGACTGAAACATTGCCTTCGATGATCATCGACAGGAGGGGTATGCAACGGAACCAACTACACCTTTGACAATGGTCGGAGTCAGCAGCCTCATCAGCCTCATTGGACCCAACGAAGCACTGTAGCAGCAAAACAAAGAAGACAAGCAACCACCAAGAATGGCGGATCCAACTCAAGCTTGCCTGGAGGCGGGTACGCCAAAATTCACGGGGACAGGTTTTAACTTGTGGAAATGGCAGTTTGATATCATCATGAATGTGCGTGGGTGCCTCAACATCCTAAAAGGGACCGGGGCAGCACCTACCGATGTAACATTGACTACGCATGTGGCTGACTTTACAGCATAGACGATGAGAAACAACATGGCTCTTGCCATACTTGTGACATCAATCAACTAGACTCAACACTCCTATATCACAGGATGCACATCGGCTGCCAAGGCCTATGCAAAACTCTTCATCTTCCACAGGTTGATGTCAATGAGGGTGAGCAAAGGAGAATCGATACTCGTTTTTTTGCATTTGTTTGACAATGTGCTACAAGAGGTCCATCAAATGGAATGGAAACTGAACTCCAACATGTGTGCCATGATCCTTTTGATGGCGATGCCAGAAAGCTGGATGTCTCCTGATCATTGCGGTTGGAAGGAGGCAATTCTGACGTATGAGGCTGTTGCCAAATACGTCCGCAATGAGTCCATGCGATGTAGTGGCAGTGAGGCAATAACTTCAGCCTATACCTCTTGCTTTGGTGGACAAGGTGCTAGATCTTGCTCCAGTCAAGGCAATAGGCAAAGCGGTGGAGGTGGAGGGAAGGAAAAGAGTGGCGGGAATAGTTCCAAGCAGCCCGACAACTGTCACAACTTTGGCAAGGCTGGGCAATGGGCTAGGGACTGCCGTAGTCTTAGGAAAGAAGTCGGTAACAAAAGTGGGAAGGAGAGGAAGGAGCTCACCAACATGATGGCTGAAGGGTTGCCCATGAAGGGGTTAGCGCTCCTTAAGCCCGGGGCATTTGTCCTTGACCCGGGCACCAACCACCACTCCACAAAAGAGAAGGGTGGATTTGTCTCCATGGCCGAATTTGACATGCACATCAAGTGTGCAGCTAGTGGCGTCGTCCAAGCCATGGGTGAAGGGGACGAGGTAATCACGTTCAACGTGAATGGTGCCGATAAGGAGGTTGATCTTAAAAAAGTGGTGTACATGCTCTCCTTTGCAACAAACCTGCTGTCGGTCTCACAAATCACCAACAACAACATGAAAGTGGTACTCAACAACAAGGAAGCCGTGGCCCTGAAAAAAAAGGACATCAAATATTTTTACACCAAAGACGACCTCATGCTTCTTGTTCCAAGATTCGACGGATTCTATGTGCTTCATGTTGAATGATGTGCACCTTGTCCACCAGCTAGCTTGTTGGCTGCTCGGATAGACAAGGCATGCAGTGCTCTATGGAGTATGTCCCTTTGGTCTGTTCTGAGATAGGCCAGGAATGCACTGTCTGTAATGGGTATGTCCCCTGGAGATCATCATAGGAAACACACGTTTGTGGCCTATTTGGAATAGGAGCCGGAGCTCATGGGTCATGGGTTCAAACCCCGTGACAGCCGCATTTTCTTTGTGGTCCAGAGTGGGACAGGATGCTTCTGAGAAACTTACTAGAGCCTGCCTTGAGTATGACATTTGGCGGTCTTAGGAAGCGCCAAGTAGGACTGTAGGTTGAGGTTGGCTCCTATGGAGCCATTACGCGCAAGAGCATTAGCAAAGCTCTCCAAGTATAAAAGCCTGTACCCTGCATGTATCCATTTACATTTCTTGCCTTTGAGACTCCTCATCGAGTGTCCAACCAAGGGTAGACTCGAAAGACATTCATGCGGACTTTGTGAGGTTGCAAACCGAACAAACCTCTCATGTCGGGACCCTTGTTATCCGGCACATTGACAAAGGGTTAAGGTTCCACACTTTTGGTTCTAAGGCACGCTCCCAAGACCGACTCACGCATGGTCTTCCAGGGCGCACATATACAACAGGGACACGAAGATCGGATGGCTCCAATCTGCTCCATCAGCTCCATTGGCTTCATGAGGTAGGGTGCACGCACTTAGGACTAGGGGATGAAGAATAGCTATTTCCATGTTGGATAAGACCATCCAGCCCCAACTTGATAAAGCTCTACCCCTTTAGAAGGTGGTACAACCCCGAGTCCATTTTCTCACGATGGCACCATTGCCTTAGGCGATCATCGGAAGGAGGAGTATGCAACGGAACCAACTGCACCTTTGACAACGGTCGCAGTCAGCAGCCTCATCAGACTCATCGGCCTCAATGAAGCAGAGTAGCAGGGAAGCAAAGAAGGAAAGCAACCGCAAAAAATGGTGGATCCAACTCAAGCCCGCCTTGAGGCGGGTATGACCAAATTCATGGGGACAGGTTTTCAGTTTGAGATTTTCATGAACTTGCGTGGCTACCTCGACATCCTAAAAGGGACCAAGATAGCACCCACCGATGTGATGGTGACTACACATATAGCTGTCCTTGCTGCATGCACAACAAAGAACAACATGGCTCTCTCCATACTTGTGACATCCATCAATAAGAATCTATACTCCCACATCACAGGATGCACGTTGGCTACCGAGGCCAACGCAAAACTGTAACTTGTGCATCAATCAAATGCCCTAGCAAAGCGACTCTTCATCTTCCAAAGGTTGATGTCGATGAGGGTGAGCGAAGGAGAATCGATACCTGTATTTTTGTAGTCATTTGACAACGTGCTACAAAAGGTCCAATAAATAGAATAGAAACTTGACTCCAACATGTGTGCCATGATCCTTCTAATCCCGCTGCCGGAAAGCTGGGGGTCCTTGATCACCGTATTTGGCAGTTGGAAGGAGGCAGATCTGATGTATGAGGCTGTCGCTGAACACGTCGGCAACGAGTCCATGCGACGCAGTGGTAGTGAGGCATATGTTTCAGCCTAAGCCTCTTGCTTCGGTGGACAAGGTGCAAGCTCTTGCATCAGTCAAGGCAACAGCAAAAGCGGTGGCAGTGGAGGGAAAGGAAAAAGTGGTGGGAAGAGTTCCAAGAAGCCCGGTAACTTTCACAATTGTGGCAAGGCTAGACACCATGCTAAGGACTGCCGTAGTCCCAAGAAAGAAGGTGGGCATGAGAAGAAGGTGGGAAGGAGAAGAAGGAGCTCACCAACATGATGGCTGAAGGTTTTCCCATGAAGGGGGCACCGCTCCCTAGGCCCGGGGCATTCGCCCTTGACCCGGGCGCCAACAACCACTCCTCAAAAGAGAAGGGTCGATTTGTCTCCATGGCTGAATCTGACATGCGCATCAAGTGTGCAAACGACGGCGTCGTCCAAGCCATGGGCGAAGGGGACAAGGTGATCACGTTCAACGTGAACGATGCCAAGAAGGATGTTAACCTTCAAAAAGTGGTGTACATGCCCTCCTTTGCAACGGACCTGCTGCCGGTCTCAAGAATCACCGACAACAACATGACCGTGGTGTTCACCAACAAGGAAGTCATGGCCTTAAAAAATGAGGACATGCAGATTCTTTACACCAAAGATGACCTCATGCTTTAAGTTCCAAGATTTGATGGCCTCCACGTGCTTCAAACCAAAGTCAACAAGAAGTCAGATGAGGGACTAGAATGTGCCACCAAGACAGTGGCACGGAAGCCAAAGGATGCACCAACAACGACTACTGCTGCTGCCGCATTAACCAATGACACTGATGCTGAGCTGTGGCACCGGCGATTTGGCCACGTGGCCAAGAGCACATTGCAAAAGATGCAGGAGCGAGAGGTAGTCCGCGGAATGGAAGGGTGTACAATGAAACATGGAGAAGGGTGTATGTTGTGTGAACCATGCCTCCAAGCACAGGCAAATAAGAAGCCGTTTGGGAGAGGAGGTCAACAAGTGGATAATGCCTTGGACCTCATCCACAGTGACATGTACAGACCCTTTCACACGACGTCTAATGGAGGAAGCAAGTACTTCCTGACTTTCATCGATGACAGCAGGCGTAACTTGTGGATCTACTTGCTCAAAACAAAGGGACAGTTCAAAGAAGAGCTCCTTGAGTTTGTCACCATGGTAGAGCGGCAAACGTCCAAGAAGGTGAAGACGCTTCGAAGTGACAACAGGAGTGAGTACAAGGCATGCAGGCCTTGGCTCAAGCATCATGGCATCTGCCACGAGCAAACCACCCCTTACAACCCCCAAAACAATGGCATGGCCAAGAGGATGAACCAGACCCTACTCGGCATGGTGCAAAGCATGCTCTTCAAGGCCAAGCTCCCACCTTGCTTTTGGGTTGAAGCTTGAACAACGCCCTGCTACCTCTTGAACCTCACACTAGCAACCGCCTTGTGCAAGTGTGGAAAGGAGCAAGACAAGCAGCTAAAGATGCAAGAAGAAGCATGGTTGGAAAAGAAAGTCAACGTCTCTCATCTGAAGGTATTTGGGTCAATTGCATGGGTGAAGATCGAGTCCAACAAAGGTGGAGGCAAGCTGGGTGCATGTTCCAAAAAGTGCGTCATGGTTGGGTATGATGCGTCACACAAAGCTTATCGACTTTGGGACCAGGTAAGCTCGTAAGGAGCCGAGACGTTGAGTTTGAAGAACGCACCCTTGGAAAGGGAGAGCTGCTGGATCCGATCCTTGCTCCCAAGGCGGGAGAATGGATTGTGTTGCTTGAGTTCAGAGAGCAAGCACCCAAAAACTGGCTTGCTTTCCCAGTAGGTGGTGGACATGGGAGAGCAAGTGCGCAGGATGATGAGGCATGTGACATGAACGAGGATACCGAGGCGTCCAGGGCTTCCGAGTCTGACTTGGAGTCCGACGACTCTTTCAACGATGACGATGACACACCACCACCTGTGGTAACACCAACAGCAAAGTAGGAAGCTGCATCAATACCCCGACACAGTTTGTGACTAAAGAAAGTACCTTTGCGGTATGAGGATGATTGAACTGGCCTTAGTTGGTCATGCATGGCTTAGGGAAAGCCATCCATAGCCGCGTAGGCAATGAATGGTCCAGATGCAGCCATGTGGAAGGAGGTAGTGGACAACGAGCTTGCGTCCATTGCCGAGAGTGGCACGTGGGTGCTAGTGGATAGACCCGACAAGGCCCACATGGTAGGATCCAAGTGGGTCCTCCGAGTGAAGAAGAAGCAAGACGACAAAATCAAAAAGTTCAAGGCGAGGATAGTGACAAAAGGGCTTTCTCAACGCCCATGTTCCGAGTACGACAAGGTGTTCGTGCCCGTCGTGACATTTGCCTCCATCTGCTCTCACCTTGCCATCGTAGCTGCAAAGAACCTAGAGATACACCAAATGGACGTCATGAAAGCTTTCCTTTGCAGCAAGCTTGACAAGGAAGTTTTGATGGAGGTGCGCGAAGGAGTCAAGGTTCCCAAGGGCGCGGCGTGCAAGTTGGTGAAAGTGATCTACAAGCTAAAACAAGCCCCAAGGATGTTGTACAAAGTGATGGATGATTTCATGTCTCGTAACTCCTTTGCGCATTGCCTAAATGACCCGAGCATGTATGTGTGCGATGATGGAAGAGGGCACATGCTTGTTGCAATGCATGTGGATGATCTGATCATATGTTCGTCTTCAGTCAAGCTGCTGGTTGAGCCGAAGTCTGACCTTAGCAAAAGGTTCAAGATGAAGGACATGGGTCCTCTCACGTACAACCTCGGGATGGCCATCCACTCCAACCGAGTAGCAGGTACCATTGAACTCAACCAAACCATATACATGGGTGAGGTACTGAAGCGCTACCACATGGAAGACTGCAAACCTGTTGGCACCCCAAGGAGGACCGATTCAAAGCTGAAGGCCTCCATGTCGCCAAGCAATGAAGGGAGATGCACGACATCCCCTACTATTCCGCCGTGGGTAGCATCATGTACGCCATGGTAGGGACTCGTTCGGACATCTGCTATTCTGTGGGACAAGTGAGCAGGTTTGTGGCCAACCCAGGGCCACAACATTGGCAGGCAATCAAGCACATTTTGCGCTTCCTGTAGAAAAAACGTCACATGGGAATCATCCTCGGAGGCCAAGGTACAGACCCCCTCCGCCTGAAGTGCTAGACCAATGCTGACTAAGGAGGGAATCTTGACAACTGCAAATCCACCTTTAGACACGCGTTCATCTTGAATGACGCTACCATCTCATGGGCCAACAAAAAGAAGGATTGTGTTAACGTGTCCACAGCTGAGGCAAAGTGCGTTGCTTTGTTTGAGTTGTGCAAGGAAACTTGCTTGGCAAATGACAGTGCCATGGTTGTACACGTGGACAACATGAGCACAATATTGATGGTTGAAGACGAGATCATCTCCCGGCAAACAAAGCACAAAGAAATACGTTACCACTACTCACATGACGTGGTCATGAAGAACGTGGTAGACTTGCAACAGTGCGGAACCAAGAGCATGCTTGTTGACTACATGACCAAGCCATTGGAGAGTGACTTGCACCATGTAGGCATTCGTGGCTTTGGCATGAGGAGTGCGGCAAAGGAAGGGTGAGCCACAAGGAATTGATGGAGCCTAGTGAGCAACAGATGAACATAGGTGCAAAGGAGAGATTTGTTGAATGATATGCACCTTGTCCACTAGCTAGCTGGCTATCTACACAGATAGACAAGGCATGCACTGCTATATGGAGTGCTTCCCCTTGGTCTGTTATGAGATAGGCCGGAAATGCACTACCCGTCATGGGTATGTCCCATGGAGATCATCATAGGAAGCAAACATTTGTGGCCTAGTTGGAACATGCACTGGAGCTCATGGGTCGTAGGTTCAAACCCCGCAATGGCCGCAATTTTCTTTGTGACCCAAAGTGGGACAAGAAGCTTCTAGGAAAGTTACTAGAGCCTGCCTTGAGGATGACACTTGGTGGTCTTAGGATGCACCAAGTAGGATTGTAGGTTGAGGTTGGCTCCTGTAGAGCCACTGCGAGCACAAGCATTAGCAAAGCTATGCAAGTATAAAAGCTTGTACCCTGCATGCATCCATTTACAGTTCTTGCCTTTGAGACTCCTCACAGAGTGTCCAACCAAGGGTAGACACTAAAGACCTTCATGCAGACTTTGTGAGGTTGCAAACCAAACAAACCTAAAGTGTGAATCCCTAGTTTGAGGGTGATATGTTATCTTGGTTGCAATACCAAGAGCAGCTGGCGGCCTCCCATGGCGGGACCCATTTTCTAAACCGTGGCTATGCGGCGCATTGACACTTCAAACAAAAGCGACCAAGGCATCGGATGAGGGACTGGCATGTGCCACCAAGACAGTAGCATCGAAGCCAAAGGATGCACTACAGGCGACCGCTGCGGCCGCCACATCAACCAGGGACATTGACCTTGAGCTGTGGCACCGGCGATTCGGGCACATAGGCAACATCGCACCGCAGAAGATGCAGGAGCAAGAGGCATTTTGCGGAATGGAAGGGTGCACCATGAAGCATAGAGAAGGGTGTATGTTGTGTGAACCATGTCTCCAAGCAAAGGCAAAGAAGAGGTTATTTGGGAGAGGAGGTCAACGAGCAGAGAATTTCTTGGACCTGATCCACAGTGACATGTGCGGGCCCTTTCGCACGACGTCTAACAGAGGAAGCATGTACTTTCTGACCTTCATCGACGATCACAACTCCAAGTTGTACATCTACTTCCTCAAAACAAAGGGAGAGGTCAAGGAAAAGCTCCTCGAGTTTGTCGCCATGGTAGAGCGGCAAACGTCCAAGAAGTTGGAGACGCTCCAAAGGGATAATGGGATTGAGTACGAGGCATGCAAGCCTTGGTTCAAGCATCATGGCATCCGCCACAAGAAAATCACCCCTCATAAACCCCAAAGCAATGGCATGGCTGAGAGGATGAACCAGACCCTACTCGGCATGGTGCGAAGCATGCTATTGGATGTCAAGCTCCCACCTGGCTTTTGGGCTGAAGCTACAACAACGGCCTGCTACCTCTTGAACCTCAGACTAGCAACGGCCTTGCAAAAGCGTGGAAAGGAGCAAGAGAAGCAGCTGAAGACCCCACAAGAAGCATGGTCGGAATTCAAACTCAATGCCTCCCATCTGAAGGTATTTGGGTCAACTGCATGGGTGAAGACCCAGTCCAGAGAAGGTGGAGGCAAAATGGATGCACGTTCCAAAAAGTGCATCATGGTTGTGTATGACATGTCACACAAAGCCTATCGGCTTTGGGACCAAGCAGGAGGAAAGCTCCTGAGGAGGCGCAACGTTGAGTTTCACAAATGAACCCTTGGAAAGGAAGAGCTACTGGACCCAATCCTTGCTTCCAAGGTGGGAGAGTGGATATTGGTGCTTGAGTCTGAAGACCAAGTACCCAAAAACTGGCTGGCTTTGCCAGCAGATGGTGGGAATGGAAGAGCAGGTGCGCAAGATTACGCAACATCTGACATGGACGCGGATACCAAGGCGTCCCGGGCTTTCGAGTCTGACTTGGAGTCCGACGACTCTTCCGACGATGACGACAATACACCACCACCTGTGGTAGCAACGGCAGCAAAGCAAGAAGCCAAACCAGCACCCTGGAACAGTTTGCGACCAAAGAAAGCACCCCTGCGGTATGAGGACGATTGGACTCGCCTTAGCTCGCGGTGCATGGCTTAGGGAGAGTCATCCACAGTGGCGGAGGTGATGAATGGCCAGGATGCGACCAAGTGGAAGGAGGCAGTGGACAATGAGCTCGCATCCATTGCTGAGAATGGTACATGGGTGCAAGTGGATAGACCCAACAAGGCCCATGTGGCGGGATCCAAGTGAGTCCTCCAAGTGAAGAAGAAGTAAGACAATAAAACTGAGAAGTTCAAGGTGAGGGTAGTAGCAAAGGGGTTTTCTCAATGCCCCGGCACTGAGTATGACGAGACGTTCGCACACATCGTGACCTTTGTCTCCATCCGCTCTCTCGTTGCCATTGCAGCCACAAAGGACCAGGGGATACACTTGATGGACATCACGAAAAGTTTCCTTTACGAGAAGCTCAACAAGGAAGTGCTGATGGAGGTGCTCGAAGGATTCAAAGCTCCCAAGGGCAAGGTGTGCAAGTTGGTAAAAGAACTCTACGGGTTGAAACAAGCCCCAAGGATGTGGTACGAAGAGATGGACGGTTTCATGACCGGTCTCTCCTTTGCGCATTGCCTGAATGACCCTAGCATGTAGGTGCGCGATGATGGGAGAGGGCTCATGCTTGATGCACTATATGTGGATGATCTGATCATCTGCTCGTCTTTGGTCAAGTTGCTGGATGAGTTGAAGTCTTACATCAGCAAAAGGTTCAAAACAAAGGACATGGGTCCTCTCGCATGCTACCGCGGGATCTTCATCCACCGCAACCGAGCAGTAGACACCATCAAACTCAACCAAACCAAATCCTTTGGTAAGGTACTAAAACACTATCACATGGAAGACAACAAACTTGTTGGCATCCCAATGATGACATGTGCAAAACTGAAGGCCTCCATGTTGCCAAGCAATGAAGTAGAGCAAAGGGTGATGCAAGAAATCCCCTACCAGTCCGCCGTGGGTAGTATCATGTACGCCATGGTAGGGACTCGTTTGGACATCTGCTATGCTGTGGGACAAGAGAGTAGGTTTGTGGCCAATCCAGGGCCACAACATTTGCAGGCAATCAAGCGTATTTTGCGCTACCTATAGAATACACGTCACATGGGCCTCATCCTTGGAGGAAAAGAAGGTATGGACCCTTTCCGCCTGAAGTGCTACACCAACGCCAACTGGGGAGGAAATCTTGACGTTCAAAAATCTACCTCTGGATATGTGTGCATCTTGAATGGCATTGCCGTCTTATAGGCCAGCAGGAAGTAAGATTGTGTTTTTGTGTCCACAGTTGAGGCAGAGTCCGTTGCTCTATTTGAGTTGTACAAGGAGCCTCAGTGGAAACCTACTTGGCTAAATGGCAGTGCCATAGGAGGATAACACGGTCATACATGTGGACAATATGAGCACCATTTTGATGACTAAAGATGAGATCATCTCCCGGCGAACGAAGCACATGGACATACATTACCACTACTCACGTGACCTTGTCATGAAGAACGTGGTGGACTTGCAACAGTGCGGAACCAAGAGCATTCTTTCTGACTGCATGAACAAGCAGCTCGAGAGCGATTTGCACTATGTAGGTATTCGTGGATTTGGCATGAGGAGTGCGACAGAGGAAGGGTGAGCTCCAAGGCATTGACGGAGCCCAGTGAACGACAGATGGACAGAGGTGCAAGGGAGATATTTGTTGAATGGTATACACCTTGTCCACCGGCTAGCTGGCTGGCTGGCTGGTTGCATGGAAAGATAAGGCATGCACTACTCTATGGAGTACGTCCCCTTGGTCTGTTCTGAGATAGGCGAGGAATGTTGACAAGGTGTGCCCCTTGTCATGAGTGCCGTTGATCATACTCCCTGGTTAGACCACTGAGGAGTGGTATAACACCTGATATGACTTTAGATTTGGATTTTTGGGATTTTTCTATGCAGGATCGAGCTTTGAATCGCTCAATTTGAGTGAGTATTCAGAAAGTTAGTGTTAAGAATTTCGCCCCTCATCGTGCTGTTGTGTGAGTGGTGAGGTGGCTGACATCTCGTTAGCACCAAGATGCCAGCTCACACATGCGCAAGTGGGCATGGGTGCTGCAATTCTGTAACACCACACACATATGGCATGCATCATCTGAGCGCAGCAGCAACATCGGCATCATCGACGGAGCATTGCTCGCGACGAAGGAGCCGTGAGAAGCTGGCTGGCACAGGAGAAGATATGCAGGGTCAAGGCTGGAGGTCTAGAGCATGGCACAGGGCAAAACAGCCCGTGGCCATGGCTGATGACGAGGCGGCACTTGAGGCCGGCCACTTTACCATATGGTAGAGTCTCAGCCATGTGGCTGAGTTGTCGAATACGATAGACCTTAGCATGGTGTGTGTTCATATGATCTGAGAGTGTATCCTTAAAGTAGGCAATTTGCTGGATCCAACACAAGTTGAATCGCAGTAATCGGCCTAGAAATGAAGGAGATATGGCTTGTCAAAGTTGGGAGGTGGTGCTGGCCGTCCGGGTTTGGACGGCAGACTTGGTACCGGCCGGAAAACTGATCCGGCGGTGACCAGTTCGACTCCCACTACGCACACCATAGCCAAGGCGCCCCTTGGGGGATGCTAGCAGCAATATCCCATGGTCCATAGGAGCCATGTGCGCTTCGGAATGGCGGTCTGATGCTTCATTGAGGTCCAGGGCGCTTCGGACGCCCGTCACTCACGCTGGTGGTGTGGCAGACGGCTGAATTGCAATGATGCACATGGGAGAGCGTAGCGGGCGCTACGCTGCTCCGAATCGTGCGCGGTTTGGTGCGTTTGAAAGCCTGTGATAAGCACTATAACTCGTCAGATCATGTACGTGTCCATTAAGTGACTCAAAACGACGTCATTTCTGTCCGAAGTTCCCCTCCTGCGTTCTGCCATGATTCTGCTCATGTGACCTCTCGCATTCGGTGTGGCGACCCAAAGCGCACCGTCAGTCAAAACCACCGTTGCTTGCCATGCCTCAAGCTCCCACTCATGTGAGAGCTGCGTGCCCGGTCGTGGACAGTCGGGAAGCGATTTCCGACAGTTAGTCCAGCCTGAGAATTGGGTGTTGGGCGTGTGGAATCTGGTACCCGCCATAGGTGGCAGGATAATCCACAACCAGTGATCCGAGTTCGTCTCCAATGGGCTCCAAAGGCAAATTGTCCATGAAGAAATGGATGTGGATGGTCTCCAGGACCAGGGCAAGCCCCTTCCCACGTTGGAATGACAGGAAGGGCGCTTCGACAAGCCACCGTCGAAGCGCCTTCCGTCACTCCCGTTCGTTGGCATGGTGGGCGGCTCGGCTCCACCAAGGGTTACTTTGATGGCCGTAGCAGGGGTTCTACTGCTCCGATGTGGGTGTGCTTGGATGTGTTGGAAAGCATAGATCACAGGATATAAGAACCTGATGTAACATCACTATGCTAAGTAACAAAAACATGTTTCCATTCAGATCTACTAAATGCGACGTGTTCTGCCCACTCACATCCGTGATTCTTGCGCTCCACACTCTTCACCAAAGGTGTCCATTGGCTACCCCAAACATTGGTAGCGTGTACCAGCAAGAGCTAGGGATCCTTGAGGGTGCGTCCTCACCCAATATAGCCAACAACGGGTTATGGGCCCACGTGCCTAGAAGGACCCTAGCTTCTCAACTTTCACGCTACCGCCGCGCGCCATGGCAATGACCGAGCAAGAGAGCATTGGCACTGTCTCCAAGTTTGATGGGAACGACTTCCCATTGTGGAGGTGGAAGTTTGAGGTCTACCTCGATGACAAGGGCCTGCTTGAGCTGGTCAACGGTAAAGAGACCGCGCCTCCGGATACCGTGACACCGGAGGAAGTGGAGAAGTAAAATAATCGCAACAAGAAGGCGCTGGCTTTGTGTGTGTTAGCGCTAGCTCCGCTGCAGCACGCACTGATTCAAGGATGCACGGAGGCCACGGAGGCTTGGAAGAAGCTTTGCATCATCTATCAGTCCACCAACCTTGCTAACCAGCTCTTTGGCTTTAAGAGGCTTGTCAACCTCCGAGCCAACAAAGGCGACGGCATCATGGAGATCCTGTAGCAGATTGAGTCCCTCACTGCCAAGTGCGTAGCCACTGGATGGAAGGTGGATCCTTGGCTGCAAGCCATGATCCTCCTCCTGGCCTTGTCAGAAAGTTGGAGTCCCATGATCACCGTCGTGGGCGGCTGGTCCGCCGATGAGCTGAAGAACCTGAAGGTGACTGAGTACGTCAGTAATGAATGGATACGGCATGGTGGAAGAGAGAGTGGGGCAACATCAAGTTTCACCTATTCCGTCCACCCTCAAGATGGAGGGGGAGGCAAGAAGGGGAAGGGTTCCAAGCAGGGCACCAAGAGAGGTAACAACAAGGGGGAGTGCTACAACTGTGGCAAACAGGGCCACTACGCACGCGATTGCCCAAACAAGAAGTTGGTCCAGCCCAGGAAGGGCGGGAAGAAGGACACCCAAACCATGATGGCCGGGGAGTCCACCGACTTGACAGATCTGGAAGTCATGGTGATTGACTCCGGATCAGGCCGCCACACACAATGCAACCGGGTGGCGTTCGTCACCTATGGCGCCACCGAGTGGCACATGACAGTGGCCAATGGCAAAACAGAGTTGGCTGCGGGCAAAGACAATGTTCGCATTAAGTCGTTAGTGAATGGGAAAGTCTTTCCATGCACCATCTACGACGTGCTCCACATGCCCAACTTTGGGGAAAATCTGCTGTCAGTGAGTCGCCTTACTGACAAGTGGCTCGAGGTACTCTTCAACAAGAAAGAGGCCATCATCCGGAAGGAGGGGGATGGCGAGGTGATTGTACGTGACAAAAGGGAGGAGGACACGTACCTCCTTTGTACCAAGGTTCGTGCCGATGCGGCGAGGAATAATGTCGTCAACCTCGTGACGAAGGATGAAGGAAACCTGGACCTATGGCACCGCCGCCTATGTCACATTGCACCCTCAACTGTGAGGGACATGGCAAAGAAGGAAGTGGTGTGGGGTCTTAAGGTAAAGAGCCTCGACGCAGCCAAGAATGCCGTGTGCAAGCCATGCGTGGTCGGCAAGGCGACACGGCAGCCGTTTGATGGAAAAGGGACGCGTGCATCGGTGAAGTTGGAGGTGGTTCACACTGACGTGTGTGGACGATTCGAGAGCTCTATCGGGGGCGCTCGCTACTTTGTGACCTTCATTCAATCACAGTCACAAGCTCTACCTCTACATCATCAAGAGGAAGAGGGACGTCATGTCTTGCATGCAGGAGTTTATGACAGCAGTGGAGCGACAAACAAGGTTGAAGGTGAAGGCGTTCCGAAGCGACAACGGCGGCGAGTACGAGGGCTGCTCGGCATGGATGAAGGGCGAGGGGATTGCGTGGCATAAAATGATGTCACACTCTCCGTAGCAGATCGGCGTCGCCGAGAGGGAAAACTGCACCATCCTCAACATGGTCCGGTCCATGTTGAGCGATACCGGCCTCGCGCAGGGGTATTGGTGCGAGGCTGCACGGACAACGGCGTACATCATGAACCTGACACCAACGAAGCCGCTAAAAGATGTGGAGTCCAAGGTGTGGAAGACGCCACAAGAAGAGTGGAGCAGGAGGAAGCCAACTGTGGCACACCTCCGCATGTTTGGTTGTGTTGCACATGTTGATGTGCAAGCACAGGAGGGGCGGGGCAAGCTGGACCTGCGGACTCGTCGGTGCATCTTCGTCGGGTACGAGAGCGGGAGCAAGGCGTACCGACTCTTCGATCCGCAGAGGCAGCAGGTCGTGAAGAGTCACGACGTTGCGCTCGACGAGGACAGTCGTTGGACGGACAAGGATGCGGGTCTCTCCAAGCGTGGGGAGTGGCTACCACTCCTCAAAGGGGAGACGCTGGAGGACGCAAAAGAGGGTGACGTCCAAGCGGCTCCAACCGGCAGAAACCATCCAGGGGATGGGGGAGCGGCTGATTTGCCTTTAGTCGAGTCTAACAATGAGTCCAAGCACCGGCAGCAGTGGAGCTGAACGAGGAGGCGGGGAGTGAGCCTGCATCTCCATGGTCCCCGAGAGATGGGGAGCAGACCAGCGGTACGAGTGGCGGTGTGAGAGGGCAGTAGCAGAAGCAACAGCCTCAGCAGCAACAGCCTCGGAGAAGCAAACGCGCAAGGAGGACGGCATAATGATACGATGCCGTGGAAGGCATCTGGACTGGGTTTGGCTTCATGGCCGAGCTTGGCTTCAAGCGTTGCAAGGCGGATCAGAGCGTGTACATTCAAAAGCAGCCGGGGTTGTACTAGATCGTGGTCCTTTACGTGGATGACCTCATCCTCATGTCATTGGACATGGAGGAGTTGGTAAACCTGAAGCGACAGCTGGGCGGTCGGTTCAAAATGACCTACATGCACGAGCTCGAGTACTATCTCAGCGTCGCCATCAAGAGGGACCGCAAGGCATACACGCTGGAGATGGGGCAAGCAAAGTACGTGCAAGAGGTGCTTTGCTGCTACAACATGGAGGAGTGCAACCCCATTGGCACACCCATGACCACCACATGTGGTACGCCATAAGGGCGTGCTCATCTTTCTTCCCGCCCCGCTGCGACCGATCTGTTTTCTTCTTGGGATAGTTGCGCGCGTGGTGGTCCTCCTTGCCGCAGTTGAAGCACTCCCCCTTCTTGTCACCCTTCTTAGTGCCCTGTTTGACACCCTTCCACTTGTCGCCTCGGCCTCCACTTTGAGGATGAACTATGTAAGCTGAACTTGATGCCGCTGCACTCTCTCGACCGCCACGTCGCATCCACTCATTGCGCACGTACTCAGCAACCTTTGGGTACTTCAGCTCGTCGGAAGGCCAGCCACCAAGGACTGTGATGATGGGACTCCAACTGTCCGGCAAGGCCAGAAGGAGGATCATAGCTTGCAACCGACAGTCGACCTCCCAACCAGTGACCATGCACTCCGCTGCGAGCGACTCAATCTGCTACACGATCTCCATGATGTTGTCGCCTTCGTTGGCTCGGAGGGTGACGAGCCGTTTGAAGATGAAGAGCTCATTGACAAGGTTGCTTGACTGGTAGATGGAGCAGAGTTTTGACCATGCGTCTGCGGCCATGGTGCATCCTTGGATGTGCCCAAGTTGTGGTGGGCATAACGTGGACACAAGAAGCGCCAACGCCTTTTTGTCGCGCTTCTTGTATGCCTCCTTCACCTCAGCCATTGTAGTCTCCGGCGGAGCAGTCTCATCACCTTTTACGAGCTCAAGCAGTCCCTTGTCGTCGAAGAAGACCTCAAACTGCCACCTCCACAAGGCAAAGCCTGTCCCATCAAACTTAAGGACAGTGCGGCTGCTCTCTTGCTCGCTGGTTGCCATGTCTTGCTGTTGGAAGCGTGAAATCAAGCTATCTTTGAACCCCTTAGAGGCGTGGGCCCATAATCCTTTGTTGGCCTGAGGGTGAGTGTGCACCCTGGAGGGTCCCTAGCAGTGGCTGGTTCACACCACCAACTCTTTTTGGAGAGACTTAAACTGTGGAGGCAACTGGTTCCAAGGATGGCAAAATCTGGTCAGAGAGTGTGGCAATAGTTTTAGCCTCAATTGACTGGGAATGAACACTTTTTCAAGGATCAAAAGCAGTGGCATTTTTTAGCCACTGATCTAAGCTTTTCAGAACACCAAAGCATGCCAGATTTGGAGCTTCCTAGCAGATTCTATGGCTTCTAGAGTGCTCCTTGGTAGGCTGTCCTTTTCCCACCTAGGAAGGCATCCCTTCCCTCCTCTAGAAGCTTCTGCCCCTTCCTAGATTCCTCAGCTTGCTTCTAGTAGAAGGGAAGGTGTCCAAAAGACCAAGACACCTCTAGATGCCTTGTAGGACAAGTCACCCCTTCTAGAAGGTGTGCCTCCTTCCTAGACCCTCACCTGGCCTTCTAGAAACTTGAAGAGGAACTCTAGAGGTTGAGCTAGCTTCCTGGCATCTATTTTCCACCTCCCTTGAGGCAGGACAGAAATTCATCTTGTGGGACTTGAACCCGGGTCCCTGCCTCTATAGGTGAACACCATTAACCACTAAGCCACTAAGGCTTGTCTTTTTGGTGTTCCTTTTTAGAGTCACTCCTGCCATGGTGAGGAGCATCATTCCAACAGTTTCCACTGATGCTGAGTCTGCACGTGCTCTCCGCGCACTCATTTGTGCTAGATCCAACGATCTCACTAATGACCTTACTAATGAAATTAGGTCGTACAACGCTGACACAGCACACCTTGCCTGCTAACCCCATTGGCGGTTGCGCACTTATATAGCACTACACCATTGTTACAGGCCACGCCACACAAAGTGTTCTCACTATGGAGTTCAACACGTTGTCTATGCGTATTGATGAGACTACAGATTCCTTTTGGGCCCATAGTCTCCTCCTACTATGCGACCTTGGCAAGACAGCACCTGGACAACTCCCTGTTGTTTTCTCCATCGTCAACAACCTTATCTCTGAACTATCTGACATCTTCACGAAGGTGAAGGCCTCCGAACTCGAGCGTCCTCAATCTGAGCCTATCCCCGCTGATGCTCCTCCCGGCATTGGTGTCATCCGAGAGTTCACTGCGGAGCGTCTTGTCAGGATCAAATCCATGTGGTGCAGTCCCGACGTTTGTCTGATCATCTCTAATGGTTCACTTCTTCTGTTTTGGGTGAATCTGAGACTGAGCGTGAGCTTTTTGGTCGCCTCACGCTATGTGAGCAGGCATTTAGAGACAGTCACGTTTGCAAAGGGAATAACGCAATTTTGCATTTGCTTTTCTAGCATGGACATGATCACAACATTTCTAGGGCTGGTCATGATCTTTCCAACGCACCAAATGGTGCGCAATTCGGCCAAGCGTAGCCCAAGTTACACTTGCCGAAGCGCAGGTCTCACCCACCACAGAAGCTTGACGCCGTCACTCGCCGTGGCACCTTCCTTCACGTACGAAGCGCCTTTCCCAAGGCGCAGATCCCATTGCACATGGTGTGGGGGTCCCCTGCATTTTTTCCATGCACCCTCTCCACTTTTGGGTGGAGTTTGGTGATGGGGTGTGACGAGGTTCAAAACGTGTCCGCCGACCTGCAGCCAAACCAAGTCCCCGAGTAACAAAAACGCACTACTGAGTTTCGGACGCCGAGCCATGATTTTGGCTAAGTTCCTCAAAAACAACCTACACTACAGGGTCCGGTGGATAATCCATCGGACGCCTCGGCAGGCCTATCGGAGCAATTGCTCCAGATGGTATTTCTGTAACTCGGTCCGGTCGATTATCAACCGGATTTTGAGTCGCAGCCGGCTCCCAGAGCCGCTGCACATACCCCAACTTTGGAAGCTCATATCTCTCTCCATACTTGTCCGATTCTGGCAAAACAACTTCCAACGGATTCAACAACTTGTACAATTTATGATGCAATCATCCATTTAAGGATCCGAGCAATCCTGCAGTTGCCAGATCTGCCGGCGTGGATATTTCACTTTCTGGCGGCTTGTCGGCGCCTCCCGGTGCCGCACTTGGGCATGCGGAGGGGCAGTTTTTCAACATTCTCCCCCTTGCACCTGCCATGCCACTGCTCCAGCTTGCTCTTACTCATCTTCCGCTGCGCCCTCCAGCCCATCATAGCTGGTCATCCCAAGTCTGGCCATGCTCATCGCGTGCCGGTCCGCGGGTTGCGCTTTGGTGAAGCAATCCGCAAGCATGTTGTGCGTGCTGCAGTGCTGCAGCACCACCTGCCCCTTCTTGACCATGTCCCATGCGTAGTGATAACGCACATCGATGTGCTTCATCCTCTTGTGTTGTGTCGGGTTGTTGGTCAGCGAAATGGAGCCGGTATTGTCCTCTTGCACCACCGTTGGCTCCAGCTGCGACAGGCCCAGCTCCCCCAACAACCTGCGGAGCCACACCGCCTCCTTGACCGCGTCAGCCAGCGCGATGTACTCAGCTTCCACTGTGAAGGTGGCGACGCAGTCCTGCTTCCTGCTGTACCACAAGATCACTGCACCAGCGAGGAAGAACATGTAGTCACATGTGGACTTCCGCTTGTCCACATCTCCAACGTAGTCTGTATCCATGTAGCAGACCAAACGCAAGGGGTCTGCCCGCCGCTTGCCGTTGAGCCTCAGGCGCGTGTGCTGCGTCGCCTACATGTAGCGGAGGATGCGCTTAACCGCCTACCAGTGTAGTGACCCTTGATCGGCCACGTACCTGCTCACTGGGCCCACCGCGTAGGCCAGGTCCGGTCGGGTCACCACCATGGCATACATGAGGCTGCCCACTGCTGATTGGTAGGGCACCCCTGCCATATCCTCCCGCTCTTCTTCTGTTTGTGGCGCCATTGCTGCACTTAGTTCACATGTCATGGAGACAAGATTACACTCTGGTTTGCTTTCCTCCATGATGTACCGCTTTAGCACCTCAGCCACGTATTTGGCTTGTCCCAGCTCAAGCGTGCGTGCCCTCCGGTTCCGCGTAATGCTAACCCCAAGGTAGAACTCCAGCTCCCCCATGTTCGACATCTAGAACCTGCTGCTCAGTTGCTCTTTCAGCTGCTGTAGGCTCGGCAGGTCTGAGGAGCACAAGATCAGATCGTCCATGTAGAGTGCGACAATCTGATGGAGCTTCTTGCTGCGCCGCACGTTCACGTTGTGATCCGCCTCAAAGCTTGAAGCTGAGTTATGCCATGAAGCTTTCCATCTGTTGGTACAAGCATCGGGGCGATTGTTTTAGCCCGTACAAGGACTTTAGTAGCTTGCACACCTTGCCCTCCGGCGCCTCCACCCCCTCCGGCACCTGCATGTAGATTTCTTTGTCAATGATGCCGTTGAGGAAGGCCGCCTTTATGTCCATCTGGTAGAGCTCCATGTCCTTTGCGGCTGCCAGCGCAAGGATCACCCGGATGCTTGTGAACTTGGTGACGGGGGCGATTTTCTCATCGTAGTACTCGCCCTTACGTTGTGCGTACCCCTTCATCATGAGCCGCGCCTTGTACTTGTCAACCAGACCTTCCTTTGTGAACTTGGTCTTGAAGCCCACTTGGAGCCGATGACCTTGGCGTCTTTTGGCCTGTCAACCAGTTGCCACGTGTCATTTTTGCAAAATCCGACTTGATGGAGGCGTCCCACTGCTTCCCCTCCGGCCGCACAAGCGTCTCTGGCACGGTCGTCGGCTCCATTGATGTAGCTAGCATGTACCACGTCATGCCAATCCATCGACCGGTGCCTGCGTCAAAACGCTTCTTCGCTCTCCGCTGCCTCCCGCTGTGGCGCGGCAGTTTTGGTGGCATCTCGTTGCTCTGATGTGATCATTCCGACTGTGCCTGCTCTGATGAATCATCGACCGGATGGCTTCCTGAGGATCTCTCCCGCTCCGATGGACCATCAACCAGACGGGCGGCGCGTCCGGAGGATTTTTCTGAGGCCCGACGCGAACTCCGTTGGGAGTACATGCTTCGACACCCATGGTGCCTCCTTTGACGGATGATTACACCTATTCTCCTACCCAGCTGCATCGTTGTCGGAGTCCTCTGCATCGGCTGTTGTGCCTGCTGCACCGCCGCGCTCCGATGTTGCATCATCGACCTCCGTGTCCACCAGCTCCTCATAGCCAAGGAGCTGGAACCACTCCCCCTGTTTTGGAGTGTTCCTGATGCTCATAACGTTGCTACTGCTACTGAAGCTCTACCGGTTGTTGAACTTGATGTCACGACTGCGGATGATCTCTTGTGTGTGCGGGTCCTACAGCCGATACGCCTTTTGTGCGCTCTCGTAGCCAAGGAGCAAAGACGACTTTGCCCGCGGTTCCAGCTTGCTATCGCGTCGTTGTGCCGCCTGCACCATCGCGTGTGCCTTGCACCCAAACACCTTCAGGTGCGCCACGTTTGGCTTGCGCCCGCTCCAAACCTCTTGCGGTGTCTTCCTACCGCCCTTACCCTTCAGCACCGCTGTTGGGGTGAGGTTGATGGTATAGCTCGTTGTACACACAGCCTTCGCCCAGTGTCCTCACGGCAACCCCGCATTCACAAGCATGGTCCGCACCATGTTGAGCAGCGTCTGGTTTGCCCGCTCTAGCACTCCGTTAGACGGTGGTGAGTACGGCGTAGTAGGTTCCCACTTGATTCCCTACTACTTCATCCACCCACTGCAGCCCACGTAATCTCCACCATTGTCGCTACGCAATGCTCTGACCTTTCAACCAGTTTGCCTCTCCACCGTTGTGACGTACTCCTTCAGCCTCTCCAGGACCTCGCCTTTCCGCTTCATGAACTACACGTAGAGCTTCCTGCTGCACTCATCAATGAAGTTGACGAAGTATCTCAAGCCGTTGTTTGACGGTGTTTTGAACGGTCTGCACACGTTGCTGTGCACGACCTCAAGCAGGTCCTTTGCGCGAGCCTTGTTCTCGTTGAACGGCTTGCGCTGCGCCTTGCCCAAAATGCAAGGCTCGCGCTTTCTGTGTGCTGCTGCATCTGCTGCCACATTTGCACCATCGATGACAAGGACGCACACCATGTTGCGCTTCACCATCTCCTTAACGGTTGCGGGTGCCGAATGCCCCAACCGTCAGTGCCAGAGCTGCAGATGAGTGCTTCCTCCCTTGGCCATGTTGACGACGCGCTCCTGTGAGTCTGCAACGTCAGATGCCGCGAGGACCACCTTGGTCTCCACGATGTAGAGACCGCCCTCGCGCTTTGCCTCCAGCACGACCTCGCCGTCGTCGTCAATGCGCACCACTGCGCTTTTCCAGCGGAAGAGCACCTCATACCCCTTGTGCGTCAAGCGGTTGACACTCAGGTTGTCAGCCATGCCGGGGACGTGTTGCACATCAATATTTGTGCACAACTCCTTCTTACCGCCTACCACGACTTCCACCTCCACGTCGCCTTGGCTGGCCGCCGGCTCAACTTTGTCATTCGCAACCACCATTGCCTTGGAGGACTTCTTGTAGGTGACGAAACCCACCTTCTTGACTTGGATGTGCTCCTCGGCCCCTGAATCCAGGCACCGCCTCCTGGCCTTCTTGAGGAAGTGGTTCTTGTTTCCATTGAGGAGCAACCTGTCCTTGCTGTTTTTGTCGCCGGTCTTAGCCTCCTCCGGGCACTCAGGAGCCCAATGGCCCTCCTTGCCGCAGTTGCGGCATGCACCTTTCTTGGCGCCCTTCTTGCCGCCGCCCTTTCCTCCGCTTTCTTGGCCCCCGCTTCCGCCACCACGCGTTTTGGTGACGAGGGCTGATGAGGAAGACGAGGACTCCGTGCAGCTCCGTCACTGAGCCTGGTTGCGGATGTACTCTGCGACCGCGCCATAGGTGAGCTTTTCCTTCGACCATCCTCCAAGGACAGTGATGAGTGGATCCCAACATTCAGGTAGGGCCATGAGGAGGACAATTGCCTGCAGCTGCGTGTCGATCTTCCACCCCACATTGTTGCATTACGAGGTGAGCGACTCGATCTACTGCATGGCAGAGATGACATCATCTCCCTCCTCGATTCTCACCGTGAGGAGTCTCTTCATCGCGAAGATATTGTTCGCGAGCGACTTGGATTGGTGGATGGCACAGAGCTTTTGCCAAGCTTCAGCTGCGAGCTTGCAGCCTTCAAAGTAGCCCCACTGCGACTCGGCTGTCCCGGTCACCAAGAGCATGAGCGCATCTGTGTTCTTCTTTTCGAAGGCCTGCTTCTCCGCATCCAGAGCAGTTGCCTCTGTGAGCACCTCCTTTCCCAACATGATGTCCAACAGCCCCTTATGCGAGAGGTGCAATTCAAACTACCACCTCCATAGCCCAAAGCCTGGGTCGCCCGCATGGGTTTCTGCATGGGCTGCATCTCCTTCTGCGCCATGTGCACAGCTACTCCGATGAGTTCTCAGAAGCTCACTACGACGTCCAAGATGACGATCCCGTGCGCTGCGTAAGATGTGAACGTTGGAGGCGTTCAGACCCGTGGGCCCACAACCCTTTGTCAGGATGGAATCCGCGTGGTGCGGTCCCAAAGTTTTTCTCATTGTCTCTAATGGTTCACTTCTTCTGTTTTGGGCGAATCTGAGACTGAGCGTGAGCTTTCTGGTTGCCACAAGTTATGTGAGCAGGCATTTAGAGACAGTCACTTTTGCGAATGGAATAACACAAATTTGCATTTGTCCTTTTAGCATGGAAATGATCACAACATTTATAGGGCTAGTCCTGAGCTTTCCAATGAACCAAATGGTGTGCAATTTGGCCAAGCGTAGCCCAAGTTATGCTTGCCGAAACGTAGGTCTCACCCACCACAAAAGCCTGATGCCGCCACTCGCCGTGGCGCCTTCCTTCACGTGCAAAGCGCCTTTTCCAAGATGCAGATCCCATTGCACATGGTGTGGGGGTCCCCTGCACTATTTCCACGCGTCCTCCACACTTTTGGGTGGAGTTTGGTGATGGGGTGTGACGAGGTTCGAAACGTGTCCGTGGACCCATAGTCATACTAAGTCCCCGAGTAACAAAATTGTACTACTGAGTTTCGGACACCGAGCCATGATTTTGGCTAAGTCCCTCAGTAACAACCTGTACTACAGGGTCCGGTGGATGATCCACCGGACGCCTCGGCAGGCCTGTCGGAGCAATTTCTCGAGATGGTGTTTTTGTTACTTGGTCCGGTCGATTATCGACTGGATTTTGAGTCGTAGCCGGCTCCCAGAGCCGGTGCACATACCTCAACTTTGGAAGCTCATATCTCCCTTGATACTTGTCCGATTCTGGCGAAAAAACTTCCAACAGATTCAACGACTTGTAAAATCTACGCAGCAATCATCCATTCAAGATCCAAGCAATCCTCGAGTCACCAGATCCGCCGGCGTGGAGCTTGCACTTTGTGGCGGCTCGTCGGCGCCTCCCGACGCCGCACTTGGACATGCGGAGGGGCAATTTTTCAACACGTCTTACGGAATAGTGGAATGTCTTGCAAAAGAAATGCATTCATCTAGCTCCGTAGTAGCTGCTACCACCTCACTTTTCTCTTCCTTGGCCTCCTCCACATCTTTTTTCTCACCCTGCACATTGACCATATCTCTTCTCAGTCCGGGGAGAGGGGGATGTGACCATGGTCGAAGTAAGGGCAAGGGTGACGGCAACTCCAGTACCAGTGGTTCGACCTGCCGTGGGAAGGGGAAGGGGTTGAGCAAATCCTCCTCTTTTGCGTCGTTTCCAAGTACCCTCACATGCTGGAACTATGGCGCTACAGGCCAATTTGTACCAAAGTGTCCAGCACCACCAGACAATGAGCGTCATGCGTTGGTGATGAGAGCGCATTGGGCGTGTTCTACCAACAGCTCTGGAAGATCCTGCGTCACCACATTTTCATCTCTAGCGTGTTGTAGTCCGCCTGTGTCCACCAATGTTACAACCTACAGCACCGATGTGGAACCACCCCCATCACCTTATCCCTGGAGTTGGCTCCTAGGATTTGGGAGGCCCGTCTCCTATGGTCCTCCCTCAGGTCTAATCTCTCCTTCCTTGTAGGCCTGTCTTCTCTACTCATTTTGGCACCTCCCTCCAATGTTCTCATCACCATTGACCCGCCTGAGGATGACTGCCAGCTAGACACTGCCCTCTCTCACGTCATCCATCAGCGTCACCTTCATGATCACAGAGGTTAGAGTGGGTATTCGGGGTTAGAGTCACTTGCATGTGCTGTTGATTGGGCCTTGCGTGGTTTAGCATCTGGTCACGTCGAGGGGTGTCTTCCTTTTGATGTCTTGTGGATTTATGAGTGACAGTCAATTTGCTTGCCTCATCACCTCACCACTCATGGTCAGCGTCTTCTGTCGCACATAGGCATCACCACAATCATTTGTGATCTTGCCACTGTTCATGTGCCGGATGGCTTTAGGATCCTTGACTCTCGAGCCACCCACCACATGACCTCGTTGAGTTACTCTTTTGTCTTTTTTGGTCTTGTTTGCTCTCTCCGCTTTGCTCACACTACCTCTGGCCAACTCCTTGTTTAGGGTATTGGGATGGTCCACTTTGTTGGGCCCAGAGGGGAACTACTCTTGCTCGATGTGGTATACGTTCCGTCTCTTGAATCGATTCTTCTACTTGTTACGACATTCAATGACCAGGGCATGAAATTCCCCTCTAGCCATGACATTGCCTCTGTTCTTCATTGTATTTTTGGTCGCATCGTGCATTTTACCCCTTTCCCTGCCACTTCTGCACATGTTCACGTTGCCCGCTCCCTTTCCCCTGCACACACTCAGCTGTTACATTGCCGCCCGTGCTACACTCACACGGCCGCCATTGACAGCCTTCTTTGTATACTTCCTACCAATGGTATTCATGCTACTACCTTCCTTGCTCCATGCCGTTCTGACTGCCTCATCTGTGCTCATGGAAAAATGCATCGGTCCCCATTCTCCCTGTCCGAGTCAGACACCTTCCATCCCCTTGACCTCTTGCACGCAGATGTTATGGGGCCCCTTCCTCACGAGGTTCTAGAAGGGGGTATTTTTCACCATGTTCTCTGCATCACTGACTATTGAAATTTTTTCCCTCCGCATGCCCAAGTGCGGCGCCAAGAGGCGTCGACGAGCCGCCAGAGAGAGGAAAATCCGCGCCGGCAGATCTAGCGGCTCGAAGATTGCTCGGATGCTGAAATGGATTATTGTCCCTGAAAGTTGATAATTCACTAGATTTGGTGGAAGTTGTTTCACCAGAATTGGACAAGTATCAAGGGAGATATGGTCGGCATTTGCGCAGCGGCTCTGAGAGCCGGCCCCGACTTGACTTTGCTCGACCGGACCGAGAAGCAAAAGTACCATATGGATGTTTTGCTCGAGAAGGTCTGCCAAAGCGTCCGGAGGATCTTTCACCGGATCATGTAGTGTAGTTTGTTACTGAGGGACTAAGCCAAAATCCTGGCTTGGCATCCTAAACTCAGTAGTACGTTTTGTTACTCAGAGACTTTGTCAAAATTCTAACTGTAGGTCCCAGACAGGTTTCAAAACTCGTCACACCCCATCACTAAACTCAGCCCAAAATTAGGGGAGGTGCGTCAAAACAGTGCAGGGGACTCCTACACCACGTGCAATGGGATCTGCGCCTTGGGAAAGGCGCTTCACACGTGACAGAAGGTGCCACGACGTGTGCATGCCATGGAGGCGTTAGGCATTTTTGTGGTGGGTGAGACCTGCCCTTCGGCAAGCGTAACTTGGGCTACGCTTGGCCAAATTGCGTGCGGTTTGGTCCGTTGGAAAGCTCATGACTAGCCCTACAGACATATTGATCATGTTAAAAAACTAACGCAGAATGCTGTTATTCCCTTCGGAAACGGACTGTCTCTAAATTCCTGCTCACAGAGCGTGAGGCGACCAGAAACCTCACGCTCAGTCACAGATTTGCCCAAAACAGAAGACGTGAACCACTAAAGATGATCAGAAGAACGTCGGGTTCGCATCACGTGGATTTCTTGACACTGATTACTTCTCCCGCATGCTCTAGGTCTTTGGTCTGCTCCACCCTTGAGTCCTAGCTCCCCCACGTTGAACTTGCCTGTGGTCACCGCTTCGTGTGTCCTGTTGGGATCCACTGCCTGTTTCCTTACATCTTGTGAGGTGTGTATGGAGCCAATGGCTCCCTACGTACCTCAGCAGAATGGCGTCTCTGAACGCTGAAACAGGACCCTCACTGATGGTGCCCACACCCTCCTCAGTAACTCTGACCTTCTCCCTCTCTTCTCCTTTGAGGCCATGTCCTACATGACCTAGGTTTGGAACTGTGTTCCCCGTGGTCCTCTTCTTCGTCACATCACCCCTTTTGAACGTTGGTCTGGACGTCATGCTGACTTGCGCCTTACTCATGTCTAGGGCTATGTCGCTACTGTCCGGCTTCCTGAGGACCTTTGGGACTACCTACCTTCAGTCCCCATACATGCATGTGTACCTTCCTCGGTGTCTCTATCATGTCCAAAGCATGGTACTTTTGGGACCCTAACAGTGCAGGTGTCATTAAGTTCCACAACACTCTCTCTTTCAAGGATTTCTCCCTTTGTGACCTATCTCATATCCCTCCACCCTCTTCCTTTTCCTTGCTTCGTCAGCTTGGAGGGTATGGGTCTGTCTCCGCCTCCTATCTCGCAAGGATCCCTCCTTTTCCTGTTGATGTGGTCCCTTCTCCCTCTGGTCCCTTTTCTCCTCCCTCTTCTCATTTTCATTGACACCCTCCATGGCTCACCATCTGTCTCTCCGACTGGGACTTCTCTAGAGTTGCCACCAGCTCCTTCACCTCCGTGTCCTTTGAGTCCACGTCAGTATCTCCCAGGAATCCAGCATTGCCACGTGCTTATGTCTTTGCACTGTGGCTCATGCACGTCACCCTTGACTCACCTCTGACACTGGCTCTTCGGACCCCAGCGTCCATTGGTATGACAGAATCTCTCATGACCCTCCAGTTTGGCCAGAGCCGTACACTCACAGAGGGCGACTTCATTCACTTTCACAGCACTCTGCTTCTCAGTCGTCCCAGTCCTCTCAGTGCTGCACTCGTTCCAGTGCATCCCCCACCACAGCCGGCTTATCAGCTAGACCTACTCGTCTGGATACCCTTGTGGCCCACAAATTCTGTAATGCCTTTGAGGCCTATGTCGCTGGCTTTGTCGTTGTTTGTTTTGCGACAAGTGGACTGCCTTCACTTCCCCAAGAGCCTACCACTATTTGACAGGCTTGTGAGGTGGTCAATACTGGGAGAAGGCCATATAGAAGGATCTCATCACACTCAAGGAATATGGGGTCTTCAAACTTGTTGATCTCCTAGCAGGTCAGAAGGTTGTTTCGGACCAAAGGTTCTCCGGTGCAAGCCAAAGCCTGACAAAATGTTGAGAGATACAAGGCAAGGCTCACTGCCAAGGGATTCGGTTCCACACATTGAATTTGATGATATGTTTACTGTAGTCAGGTGGTACACCACCACCCATGCTCTCTTGAGCCTAGTCGCCGAGCATGACTTGGAATTGGAGCACATGGATGTCAACAATGCTTTCTTATACGGATGACTAGATGAGGAGATCCACATGGTACAGTCTCCGAGTTCACTATTGGTACAAACAAGGTCTGGCGGCTGCGTAAGGCCCTGTATTGGCTCAAGTAAACGCTCCACTATTGGAACATAGACATCTCCTCCACTCTCAAGCGAGGCTGCTACCGCCGCAGAACATCAACCCAACACTCTTTCTTTGTGCATCCTTGGAGCCCTTTCTGTCTACTCTGGTCTATGTTGACGACCTCCTCATTGTTTCATCCTGTCCTGCTACTGAGCAATAAGTTAAATCCTTCCTACAGTCTACATACAAAGATGAATGACCTTGGTCCCACTCGAGTGTTCCTTTGCATGGAATTTGAGCATGACAACCAGCATTGCACACTACACGTACACCAAGCTACATACATACTCAGCCTGGGGGAGCGCTTTGCCTCGTTGTTGATTGAAACTCCCACTACATCCATATGAATGACTCGAGCAGGTCAAAACCTGTTGAAGTCATTTGAAACATTCGAGCTGGGAGAGCTCGTCGACGTCATCGGCTGCGTCACTGTCATCAGGTCTGTGATGTACCTTGCTACCACCACCCGAGAAAATGTGGCCCTTGCGGTCAATTTCTTGGTTCAGTTCTCCTAGCAGCCTCGTCAGAGGCACCTTGAGATAACATTGTGTGTCGCTTGCCATGCACTATCCACAGCGCATACAAAGCCGTGCTATAGAGCACAACCCTCTATGGTCATTGATAGATACATTGACAGTGATTGGGCTCATAACACAGATGACCACAATTACAGTGGCTACATATTTCTTGTTGGTGGGATAGATATCTCCTAGAAAAGTGGAAAACAGGGATTTGTTGTATGCAGCTCTAATGAGGCACAGGACGTGGCATTTGGTATAGGTACGTGGGAAAGTGTGTAGTTTTTCCACCTACTATAGCAGCTCTGCGTGTTCATCCGCTGTATCACACTGCACTTAAAAAACCAAAGTACCAAGCCAATTGCTGAGCATGACGACATGCATGACTCATGCACTAAGCACATCAACATTGAGTGTCACTTTGTACATGAGCACATTATCGCTATAGAAATTCAGGTTTTGGGTCGAAACTCATCAACAACGTACCAAATTTCTCACTAAAGCTCTTTGCAGTGGGATGTTCAAGGCTCCTGTACATGCTATTGGTGTGCTATGTGCACGTGAAGCCCCTAGTTGATGTACATAGTTGGTGCGGTTTTGTGCTGCCTTGCTCTCATTGGTGTATGGGATGTTTGTCTATGGGTCATGAGTGTAACAAGGTGGTCCTATTTTTATGGCCTACTCAGGGCCTCAACTGAGTTTTGGGGGCATCTAAACCTTTTTCCGATTTTTGGAAATCCGTCAGAGGGTCTAGCTTGACCCTGACAGCTTGCAACAATGAGGAGGAGGAGGAGGAGGAGAAGGAGGAGGAGGGGGAAGTGTGAGCGAGGAGCATGCAAGCAAGAGAGACAGCACCGGCATGGGAGTGACGCCGGTGGCTGGGTGCTATTTCACGCGGTGTTCTGAGCACGCCACGTAAGGATGGTGGTTCCCTCTTTTGGTAAATAGCGTGAGAAGCACAGTATCCACTCAGGGGCCTTCTTCGGCAAAGCTCCCGGCAACGGACGTGGTCAAGAGAACACTGGTGGCGTGCACAACAGGGTGACCGCACCCACCACCGGGAGGCGTCAAGCTAACGCGGCGGCTTGCCAAGAGAGAAGATGGACTATCAATCTGGACGATTGTCGGCCCAGTAATTCTCGCACTATGTATTATGTGCAAGTAAAGTACCCGTTTCAGTTGCAAGTAGAGCACTGGGTTCAAGAGCAAGTACCTTGCTACAACAAGCTGGGAGAGCAGTAGGCAAGGGCCAGGACCAGCCGGCTGAAGAGCATACATACCCTGTACATTGCTCGGTGTAATTAACCTGTAAACCTGTATCCTTCTAGCTCTGGCTTGCTAAATATCTCCAAGTTTATCCTTCTGATACGATTGTGCTCTCCACACATAAATTATTAATCTCCGGAGAGCACACACTCTCACATCTCGTATCAAAGTGGCAGAGCCACGCATTGGGTGGAAGCACTACAGGAGCCCTCCAAACCTCAAGGAGCGAAGGTTTGGACTACACTAGACAACATCAAGGCTGAACAAGAGGGAGATTGTTGGATAAGACTTCAAAGCTAACGCACGAGCCAACCTCTGGAAACTTGTTCTATACTTC
Organism: Penium margaritaceum; assembly: GCA_023375785.1. Lineage (NCBI taxonomy): Eukaryota > Viridiplantae > Streptophyta > Zygnematophyceae > Desmidiales > Peniaceae > Penium > Penium margaritaceum. The sequence continues at coordinate 19,584 of SZWC01005691.1, read as the reverse complement.
AAGAACATTCACACGACCAACAGTGTGCATGTGGAAGACGACGGGTGACTCCCACGTACTTCGAAGACACCAAATTTTCATCCCAGAATGCTACCAAAGACTTTTTACTGCTGCCAAAAATCCGCCAGTTTCTTTTTTTCGGGATGTCCAAAAGCCAAAAACCATCCAGAGCCATGGAGTAGGCCCTACAAGAGATCCAGGAGAAGCTAGGAGCCCTGAAGTTAGATAATGAGGAGCTCAATCGGCAGGTGACTGACCTACAGGATGAGACTGATGCTGGATAGGTTCGGGCGGCCCAGTCAAGGAGTCTTCCAAGACCAAAGCCAAAGGCTCCGAAAACGTTCCATCCATCATTCAAGGGTGCAAGCGTACGGACCTGTTCATTTGCGATGAATGGCTACATTAGGGCTCTGGTTCACCCTCCAGAGGATGATGCTGTGTGTGTGTCATTCGTGATGACACTGCTACGTGGAGCATCATTGGAGTGGTGGGGGCAGCTCAGTATGCTGACCACTCAAGGTGGAGGTGGGAGCACAGCGGTACAACACGTCGTGTTGTGGTAGCCAGGTGCGGGACAAGCGGAAGAGCGCGTGCCAACGACATGGGAGTAGTTTGAGCAAGCCATCACAGATCGGTTCAATCTTGTGAATACCTTCATGGTCGCACACAAGAAGCTGAAGCACTTGAAGCAGATTGGTTTGGTGCAAGAGTACACATACCATTTCTTGGCGTTGTCCTTTGAGATTGACGACATGAGGGAGCAAGAGATGGCAGACAAATACCATGACGGCTTCAAGGCAGAATTGTAGCGATCGCTGCACTAAGTGGAATCACGGAGTTCCATGCAATGGTGGTCATTGTTGAGCGCGTATATGCACTACCCTACCATCGAGGGGATTCTTCTGAGAAGCAAGAGAAGTTTTTGTGTCGAGGACAGTACCAACAAGTTGACCTTATGGAGATTGACGCAGTACAAGGAGGCCTGCAGCAGAGCAAACCACGTAGAGGGAACTATTGGATCTACGGGAAGCCTGGGAACCAAAAGAAAGACTGTACAAAGAAGCAACAATGAATCGATAGCCAGCAGTGAGTGGCGGAAGGCCATCTACTGGGAAAGCTTCGTCCGCATCAGCAAACACCAGCCTCAAAAGTCTTCTAACGACCAGGGAGTTGCCAAGTGCATTGCTGCGGAGCGAAGGGAGTGAGAGCGTTCCGGGAATACTTACGACTCGCTGCCGAAGTACTCATGCGTATTTTGCCAATATTTACTTGCAAATTTTCTATCTTGATTGGAGATAATGCGCAACGGCAAGCCGTGGTAATTTACGATACCCTCAAAGAAGAGATAAGCAATATCCTCTGTGTTCACATCAATGGTTCTAGGAATGAAGTGTGTCATCTTAGTCAGAAGATTTACAACCACTATTATTGCATTATGGCCACGGGCCATAATGCAAGTCCATGTCCGGAAGACAGGTAATGAAGTCTATACTGATGCACTCCCATACAGTCCAAGGAATGGGAAGTTGTTGGAAGAGTCCAACAGGCCTCTTGTTACTAGCCTTGTTCCGAAGACATGGTTCGCATGTCATGCAATACTTACGGACCTCGACACTCCATCCTGACCACCAATAGTGGTCTAAGAGTGCCTGTCCGGTCTTTCAAGGTCCCACATGACTTGCAACCAGTGGGACGTGGAACTAGGAGATAATATTTGCTCGAAGGTCTCCTGAGTCTGGCACAACATTTGGTTCTCCATGCCAAATGATTCCTGGGGCTTCAACCAATCCGTACTTGCCTAGATTTTGAGAGTCTTGAATCCAAGCATCCACATTGTATCCCATTTGTATGTTGTTAACAAAACTGTTGTAGTGGATAATCCCTTGAGGTGATTGTTGCAGAGGTAAAGGGGGCTGTGGTTTTTGCACGGTTGCTGTCGCAATGGCCATAAAACACCCACTGACCTTGGTGGTTGCTTTAATTTCCACTGGCTTCCAGCTTAGTGGATTGGCCACATTGATGCGTCCTAGCCGATACTCCCATGCGAACGAGAATCGGCTCAGGTATTTGCTCCAACGCGTTTGTCATCTTGATAGGTTCAGTTGCATGTGGAAAAACACCAATGGATTATAGTCCGTCACGACCGTCACGCCCCCTTTGGCATCTTAGAAGTAGCAACGCCACATCTTGAAGGTGTGTACTACCGCAAGGAGATCTTGATCCCCAGTCATGTATTGCGTTTCCACGAGGATGAGATTCCGGCTCTCATACGCAGCTCGGTGACCATTCTGCATGAATACAAATCCAAGTCCTACTACCCATGAATCACATCCAACCAATTGTGATGGATCTGGGAAAGGTAGGAAGGGCATTGTGGATAGAAGCTCTTCCACTTTGAGAAAGGCGTTCTAGCAATCAAATGTCCAAATGCACATTTTTTTGCGCGAGCATGGTTAGCAATGCTACCAGAGTCAAACACCCTTGCATAAACCGACAAAAGGAGTTTGTAAGGCCGAGGAAACACCGAATCTGCCTAAAAATTTCCAGGCCTGGCCAGCCCACGACAGCTTGGACCTTTCGTGCGTCAATACGGATACCTTCCTTGCCGACAATGTGTTCAATGTACTTGAGCTCATCTTGTGCAAACTTGGACTTGCTCAACTATGTGTAGAACTTCTTTTCCTGAAGGATCGCAAGGACTGTGCGTAGATGCTCTATGTGCTCTTCCATGGATTTGGAGAAAACCAAGATGTCGTCCAGGTAAACCAAGAAAAACTGACCGAGTTGCTTGGCGAACGTTTGATTCATTTTTCCTTGGAAGGTTGCCAAGGTTTTTGTTTGCCCGAAGCATAACACCCAAAACTGATAGTGTCCCATGTGCGTTTGAAACACAGTTTTGGGCACATCATCTTTCGTGATGAGGATTTGATGGTATCCTTGAGATAAATCTAAAGATGAGGAACACTTTTGCGCCTTGGAGTTGGTCAAAGAGGTCCTCAATCCACGGTAAAGGGAATCAAAGTTTCACTGCCAGCTTGTTCAGTGTACAATAGTCCACGCACATCCGTAAACCAACATCATTTTTTTTCACAGACACGATGGGCGCATCGCATGGCTAGCTACTTGGCTAAATCCACCCCTTTGCAAGGTACTCTTGAATTTGGAATTTGGCCTCTTGCCTTTCCCGCTGGACCAAGGTGATACATGGGTCTGGATGGAGAAGTCGCCTCTGGGTGTAGTGGAATCGTGTGGCCCATGTGTCCACCTGGCGGAAGGCCAGCCGGTGGGCCTTGGAATACATCCGAGAACATCGCAAATAGATATTTGATCTCTTGTGGCGTATCTTTCTTCATGTCGTCCTCCACTTTCTGTAGCTAGGCAAAGAAGTATGAACAACCTTGTCAAATACGCCTCTTGACCTGCATCGCAGACAAGCTGGCATGGACTGTGAGTCGGGTTGGTGATAGTTCCGTACTCGGAATCAGCATAAAGTGGTGCTATCCTTTTCGGAGGATCAAACACTTTGATGCAAAGCACATTAGAGCCTTGTTTTCACAAAGCTAGGGATTGTCTAGCACCACATCAAACTACGGATAATTCCACGGCCTCGTGTCCACTACGTGTAGCCTCAGGGCATTTAGCCCTAAAGTGGCCCGGATGCATGCATTTGTAAAAGATTTCGTCGCGAAAGGCTATCTTGCAATGCTCACATGCCACCTACAGCTTGTCATTTTCGCGGCTGCGCTTGTGCTTTGGGGTCTTGTGCCCGCCACTCTTCTTGACTGGAGGGTTTATGGGCTACTTGCCCTTGGCCCCACCCCGCTACCCGGTTGCTCCTCCAGCCCCCAAAGCGTCCATGTGCATGTCGCGACCTTGTTGTCCACGCACGTTTGGCCGTGCGTTCGAGTAGTGCTTCGGGTTTGTCGAATACACTTCACTCATGTAGTCCCGCAATGCCCTACAGCTTGTCCAAGCCTGCCTAGTTGTCATTGTGGTGGTCTTGTCTTTCAACTTTTCGCTGGCAAGACCATCACGCAAGTACTCCAGCGGCATGCACTCCGGGTACTTGAAGGTCTCAGTCCCATCACCCTCAATGAATCTTTTGGCTTCCTCAATGAGTGCGGTGAACGTGATGAAGTAGGCTTTTAGCGAGCTACCCAGCTGCCTAAAGTCCTTGATCTTTTGGAAAGCACGTTGCCCCTCCTCACGTTGGGTGCACTTCTTACATATGATCGCATAGAAGGCCTTGCATGGCATGGGCTGCACTTCGAGGTGCGACTACTACGCACCCGACTCCTTGACCACATACTTGAAGAGCTTTTCTTCAAGCCGCATCATGGCAAGGTTGTCTCACTGACTAAGTGGAACCTTGTGGACACGTAGATCGTGCTCCATGTGATTCAGTCACTCAGTCAGCTTCACACCCTTTTGGAAGATCTCCACACGGTAGAGGAAGGATTTGTTCATGACCGGCCCTAAAGTCATCAAGGTAGGCAAGTCGTCGCTGCCACCGGTAGTGGCATCAGCAGTTGCGGCATGCTATACTTGAAACTACATCCACATCTAGCTCATGCTCTATAACGCCTTGTTGAGGTCGTTGCATCGATAGCTTGCTGTTGAACATTTGCCCCTTTGCATGCCCAAGTGCGGCGCCGAGATGCGTTGACAAGCCGCTAGAGAGTGGAAACTCCTCGGCGCTGGATCTGGCAGCTTGAAAATCACTCAGATCCTTAAATGAAGGATTGAATCTGAAATTTGACAAGTTTCTAAATCTGGTGGAAGTTGTTTCGTCGGAATCGGACCAGTAACGAAGGAGATATAGGCTTCCAAAGTTGGGTTGTGCGTGGCCGCTCTGGGAGCTGGCCGCGGTTCGACTGCCGGTGAACAATTGACCAGAACGAGTAACAAAATGCCATCCGGGGATTTTGCTTCGGAAGGACTGCTGAGGGGTCTGGTGGATGATCCGCCAGATTTTATTTGTGCAGCTTTATTACTGAGGGACTTAGCCAGAATCCTAGCTCGGAGTCCTAAACTCAGTATTACAGTTTATTACTCAGGTTCTTCAAAATTGAAAATTCTGACTGCAGGTCCGCAAACAGGTTTCAAACCACATCAATTGCCATCACCAAACATGATGATTAACTCATCGAAACAGAAATCAAAGGTGTGAGGGGCACCGCCACTACACGTAGGGACATTTGTGCCTCTGGAATGGCGTTTTGATGGGTCCTTTATGTGTGAGGGCCCATCGGCATGCGACATGGTACACGTCGCCGACTGAGCGGATGGTTTGGGGTGCTGCGCTTTGGTTGACATAGCGGGAGCTACAGTGATCTGAATTGAGCATAGCTTGGTGTATTTGAGAGCTCATGACTAGTCCTTAAAAACAATTAGGTCATGTCCTTGTGAAAAAAACAATGAAGAATCGTGTTCTTCCGTTCGCAAAAGTGACTATCTCGCATTTGCCTTCAAGTCCTAGAAACAAAGCGTGAGGCGACCACAAAGCTCATGTTTACACTCAGAACCAACCGCACAAAACATGCTGTGAGCAGAGAAGACCAGTCAGGCCCCGTTGGATGTGCACCCTAGTTTCTGACAAAGGGTTATGGACCCACAGCCCTGACCGGCTTACAAATCGCTTACGGTTTTCGCCGCGGACGGGATCGTCGTCGAGGACAACATCACCGTCAAGCTCTGAGATCAAGGAGTTGAAGAC
>SZWC01005691.1:8868-11368 GCA_023375785.1 Penium margaritaceum | reverse complement strand
TGAGGGAAAGGGCGCGGATGGGCTGTCCTTGGTGGAAGATACTCCCAGGGTAGGTGTAAGAGAGGGTGCAGATGCTGTGGGGCACGCAATGGCACGTCTCGAAGGGCGTGCTTTGAAACTTGGTCAGTGAACTGCAATGGAGAAACAGAGTCAAAGTGTGTGGGCTGTGGGCGCTTTGGGCAGATAGTGAGGCTTGCAAATTCCTAGACCCTGTTTGCTTCGACATGCGAGTCACCCTCGTTGATGGCCTGACGCGGGAGGAGGCCAGGGGGAGGGGGGGGAGGGGGGCGACGTGCTTGGTGTCCACTCACTTTCAGCGGGTAAAAACACCATGTGCAAAAAGAAAATATTTTTTATTCTAACACTTGAGCCTCAGTTACGAGACACCATCGAACTCGTACTCGGGGAGAGAGATGATGCTCTTACATGCCGTGTTGTGTTCAACCTTGTCCAGCAAGACAAGTTGTATTTCTTAAAACACTTTGGAAATAGGTTTAGGAAAAGTTCTGAATGCACACGTTGTGCTATACTCAACCTAATCCAACTCAACACATCCAACCAACCACGGTTGACTGTGTGTCACTAACTTCAGGATGGATAAGAGGCCAATCACAATTCTTTTTCCTGCCCCTAGTCTCGCTGGCGTATCTTATTCTTACCCTCGACTCTTCACTTATGCTTACACGGACCCCAAAATTTGAATTTAATTCAACATTGCCCCTTTTGCCCCAAGTCTAAGAATTAGAAAAGGGCGGAGTGACTATATACCCCTAGTTTTTCATAACAAGCCCCATCCGACCCTCCGTCGGAGCAATAAGCCCCATCCACCCCTCCGTCGGAACAATAAGCCCCATCCGCCCCTATGTTGGAACAATAAGCCTCATCCGCCCTTTCGACATGGACTCGACTGTTGAAAATTCAACAATATACCCCTATCGTTTTTCAAAGATAGCATGTCGACCTCGCATGGATGCGCCGTCGACATGCTGATGTCACCTTTTTGACCCGATCATTACAAATTCTTTAACTTAAGGGTTTGTCATTTTTTGTAAATGGTTTGCAGGAGTTTTGCATGGGGGGTCCGAGACTCCCCATGCGTTAAAAGGGAACTTGCTGGGCCCCGCTACCGCGGGGCCCAGCAGGTGCCTGGGCAAAAATAAACTGTAAAACCCCAAGTGTAATTAGGGGGTGGGTTTGTTCATAGTTTGTATATCAAATGAGGGTTTAAAGGTTGAAAAATTGTAAAACAAAACAAAAAGGGATTTTCGATTCCCCACTGATGGAGCGGGGATTCCTGCGGACGCCCGTTGGCCGGAATCCCCGGCGAAGTCCCCCCCCCCCACTCCCCCTCGCCTCTCGGCAGCCCACCGGCCGCCAGTTCCATTGCGGCCCTCAATCGCGAGGGCCTCAATCGACAGGCGAGTGGGTGGACAGGTGGGCTACGAGAGGGGGGGGGGGGGGTTGGGGAGGGGTGCGGCAGTTGACGAAGTGCCGACCGACGGATGTCGACCGGTAATCTCCACCTCCCCCCCCCCCCCCCTCTGCCCGATGCTATCGCGGCCCTCCATTGCAACGTCCACGATGGAGGGCCGCATTCTAGCACGGCATGACCGATTTCGCTATGCTTAAGCAGCGACATGCATCGCTGTTTGAGCATGTTGAAAATGGGGGGGCGGATAGGGCTTATTGTTGGCAGACAATGGCTTAGTCATTCCGACGGAGGGGTATATGAGGCTTATTGATCTGGCTGAGAGGTGAATGAGGCTTATTGTTCCGATGGAGGGGTATATGAGGGTCATGGGTGACAAAACAGGGGGTAATCGGCATTTTCACCGATTAGAAAATCTGCATTGCATAAACATACATCTTCTTGAATTAGTTTATTGTACTTCAAATGGTGCATATCTTTGTCGAAATGATTGATTGTGGACAAAGCCTCTCATCCGCGTCCTAGGGAGCATGTAATTGATCGGTCAGAGGAGAATCAACAACCAACAGTTGGAAATGTCTCCTGGAAAACTCCGAAGACAAGGCCAAGGATGAAACATGTACTTATTCAAACCCCAAAACCAACTTTAAAAGGGAGGGGAATCAATGAGCGTGAGAAGTGATGTGGTACATATGTATTAGAAACCAATTTCAAGTTTCAACCCATGGGGGTAAAAATGAAATGATCCTACAAATGGGGGCATGAAAATGACGGTGACCCAGAACTAGGGCTACTTGGTGATTTCTCGTTGTATTTTCTCATTTATGCTCCTAACTGACCAAGGCCAAAAGGGGGATTGGTAATGTGTTTTAATGAATTTTAACCTTTTTCTCAAACTTCATGGGTCACATGAATTTGACCCACGAGCTAGGTTGTGATGCAATAGGTCTCTCTCTCTCTCTCTCTCTCTCTCTCTCTCTCTCTCTCTCTCTATATGTGTGTGTTTGTGTGTGTGTGTATGTGTGTGTGTGTGTATGTGTGTGTGTGTGTGTGTGTGTGTGTGTGTGTGTG